>JAADVN010000675.1:0-14663 GCA_023335535.1 Globisporangium spinosum | reverse complement strand
GCATCCATTCACAGGTCGCGCCGCACACAAGAATTCTTTGACGAGCAGGGCATTCAGGTGCTCGATTGGGTGGCGCGCTCGCTCAACCTCAACCCAATCGAGAACCTGTGGGCCATTGTGAGTCGCCGTGTGTATGCAAACGGCAGACAGTTTAGCAGCGTGCTTTCTCTCACAGAGGCCATTCTCCACGTGTGGGAGTCCATTGATCATGCGACGCTGAGAGCGCTTATTGACTCGATGCCGCGTCGGTGCGCAGGGGTGGTTGAAAAGCAAGGAGGCAAAACGCATTACTAATACAATCATTTTTTACCATCATTCTTTATCTTGTTTTTTTGTATATGTACACGTGTGCGAAACGACGATGTGCCGAGAGCAGCAATTTGTATGGCAGACCCACAGCAGAATATTTTTTAGCGCGGTTTTGCGCATTGGGGACGTTCAGCTATGTAATAGGAAACACATATCCAAACAGCACGGGTCAATTCCAAAAACTGACGGAGATATGAGCAAAAAGGTAGTGTGTGAAAAGACTTGGCGCGGAGTGTACCTCTATCGTATAAATAACTATTTTTTAAATATATTTTCCCACATTTTTTGGAGTTCAATATTGGGAACGTTGCCTGTATTGTCTGTACATTGAAATGCGTTGTGTGAAGTGAGGGAGTGCAGCCATCCATCTCGACAAAGAGCCAGTTCAGGAGATCCTTCTTATTTTTGATCGATTTGCAAATACCTCTTTCATGAAAATGTCATTTGTCTTTTGATACAAACGTCTTGATGCGATGATATTTTAAATCGGTTTCTGCATTCCGAATGGAATGATACTCATTACAAAAGGGTACATTCAGCACTGTACATGACGTGACCGCTACATATTCTCGTCGATATTCGATACGTTTGGCTGTCCGGCACACAAAAGTATCCTAGATGCTGTGTCAACAGGAACGCAATGCGAATGCTCTGGCGCGAATCCGTGGGCTTAGCAGCACACCACACAAACTCCCAACGTAGGTACGTCACGCAATATTTCTGTCATGGACACCAAATTGGTATCACCTGCCGTTACGCAGCGCTCACTGGAGTTGTGGTCGCGCTGATCCAATCGGGTCTGGAATTGATGCTGGGTATGCTACGCTACAAACTCTGAGGTCCAGTTGTCAGATTAACTTGAAACGCGGTGCCTGCTGGGAGATCGATCAAGCAACCTCGACGGACCTTCTGCGATAATCTAATCATCGTGTTGACATGATGGCCATGCGCTCGAGGGTCAGTTGAGGGCTTGTCTACCTACAGATGGTCCGTGTCCGCTTTCTTTTCTATCGTGTACTTTGTCCTGTTCAATTGTGGGAATCATAGCCGCGAACTATTGACTAAAGAGCGAAGCCTCCCCAAGATGAAACAGTTGACTCCAGTTGCACGAGTCTTTCGTCTAGTTTCACCACAAATAGAGCGTCATCTGACTGATCACCTGAGCTCGTGGCTCGTTTCTTCATGTGACCACCCAAGACCAACAACCTCTCCCGAAGCGTCCATTCACACGGGACTACCTTTCTAGAAGCCTCATTCCCAAATCGCCCTCCATCAAGCCAAGTCAACCTCCCTTCCTCCTCTACTCCATTCAAGCGAGCATGCTCTCCATGAAGTCCTCGCCCTCGCTATGGTCTCAGTCGCCCTCACCTGCTCTATCGAAACTGCAGATCAAAACACCGGGTCCAATCCGACAGTGAGCGCCAACGTCAGCGTGGCCTCTCCAAATGTCAACATCAGAGCCAACCTTGTCGCGAGCGTCAACGCCAACGTCGCCAACCCAGTGGTCAGTGTCGGAGCGAGCCCCAGCATCAGCGCTGATGTGAACCCGACCGCTAGCGTCATTGCGAGTTCGAGTGTCAGCATCGGAGGGGACAGCGTCAACCCGTCCGTGGGTGCCAGTACGAATGGCGTAACTGCGGATGCCGGCAACATCCTCAACTCGGCGCTCAACTTTGTTGGCTTGAGCGGCAACAGTCCTCTCGCGGGTGTGAGCGTTGGAGCCAACCCCGGGAGTTCTGCCAGCGTGGGCACCAACCCTGGAGTGAGCATTGGCGCAAATCCTAAAGTGAGTGTGGAGACCAACCCGACTGCGGTCGTGACTGCGAATGTCGATGGAAACAACGGAAACACCAATCCGTCTCCAAACACTAACAATGGAGCCTCTGTGAACGCGAACGCGAACACAACTCCAAACGCCAACGCTGGTGTTAACGGAAACATAAATGCGACTCCGGATGTCAACGCTGAAGCAACTGTGACGGCGAAAGCTACCGCGGACACAAACATGGACCGAAACGCCAACGTCAACGTCAACACTGTCACCAACACCAACACAAACACCAACGTGAATGGAAATGCCACGGTGACCGTCCAAGCCAACGCCAGCAGACGCAGCCTGCGTGCGTAAGTCATGCTGGTTTCCGTGACGCCCACACGCAACTTTTGAGTGGCGTTTGCTGTTAGAAGCGAAGCATGATCTGGTGTTTATGCAAGCGAGTAGTCGAAGCAACTTCACGTTAGTGTAAAGCATTGAATCCAGTTTTGTCCATTGCGTTTGAAGCCCAGCCCTCGCTCGCCTTTTAGGACTCAGGGTGGCGCAAGGTCTCATGTCACCTGTGTAAGTTGGATATCATATAAAGCAAGTAATTAAAACTGATAGTACTGCATCCGTCCTCAATAGAGTGCCCTTCCTTTTCTCTCTCTCTTCATCACAACAGAGGCCAGTATTGAGGCGCTGGCCACCACCCACACCCACCACCTGAATGAACTGCGCTCGCCTGCGAAACGAAGAGATCCATCCATTTGCCGCCTTCTGACTGACTGTCTATCGCCAGCCTCTGTCTCTACCTGCCTACCTACAGCAAGCAGCATAGCAGGACCACGCGTGCGCGACATCCGTTTGCGCTCATCGACCACCACCTTCACGCTCACGCGCCTGTCGCTCTCAGCTCAGCTCAGCGCCGCCTTCGCCGTCGCGCTCATCTCATACAGCCAGCCAGAGCACCATCCATTGCCTGCCTGCTGGACGTGTGGCTGTTCGAAACGGCGCGGCGTCGTACACGACAAAGAAACGAACGACGCGAGCAACAACCAGCAACTAACACCAGCTGCTGTTAAGTGTGTGATAGGATCGACAGCATGATGGTCATGACCCCGCAGGCGAGCGTGAAGCTCTCGACGCCCGCTGGCCCCGTCCTCGCGACCGTGAACAGCTCGTCGTCGGTACCGAAGCTCCCGGCCGCGCAAGGTGCGGTGTTCAACGCCAAGTCGGCGGTTACATTGGTTAACGAGCGCCGCATTGAGTTCATCCGCGCGCGCAACGTGCGCGTGATCGGCAAGATCGACGAAGCGACCGGCAAAGTGGTCGGCAACGCCGGCACAGCATCGTCGTCATTGTCTGCGGTGAAGAAGCGCGTGCTAGTCGAGAGTGAAGACATTGAGCGCTTGCTGGCGTGGAAGCACTCGAAGAAGATCGGTCCTGGGTTCGCGAACCTCGGCAACACGTGCTACCTCAACTCGGTGCTC
Source organism: Globisporangium spinosum (assembly GCA_023335535.1). Taxonomy (NCBI): domain Eukaryota; phylum Oomycota; class Peronosporomycetes; order Pythiales; family Pythiaceae; genus Globisporangium; species Globisporangium spinosum. The sequence continues at coordinate 11,108 of JAADVN010000675.1, read as the reverse complement.
CAGTGTCTCTCGTACACTCCCAGCTTCGTGCAGTACCTTCTCGAGAAGGATGTGTTCGCGTCCTTCGCTGGCGGCAGTAGCGGTAACAGCAGCAGCAGCAAGTTCATGAGCAAGCACAACCAGAGCAACAACCACAGCAGCATCAACAAGGGATCGAATGGGTTCTGCGGCGTGCGCGTAATGTGCCGATTACTGCAGAACATCCACGGCAACGGCGGCGGTGGCAACGGCAACGGCCGCGTGCTGCAGCCCAAGGAGTTCGTGATGAACATCCGCCACGTGTCCAAGAGCTTCCGCATCGGCCGCCAGGAGGACTCGCACGAGTTCTTCCGCCTGCTGCTGGACTCGATGCAGCGCTCGTGTCTGCGCAAGGCGAACATCAAGCTGGAGACCCACCCGGTGGCCGCCACGACGCTCGTGAACCGCACGTTCAGCGGCAAGTTGAAGAACTCGCTCAAGTGCGTCAAGTGCAACTACGTCTCGGAGCGCTTCGACGACTTTTTGGACCTGTCGCTCGAGATCAACAACGGCATCAAGAGCGTGAAAGGCGCGCTCAAGCACTTCACGGCGGTCGAGACGCTGGACGATAGCAACGCGTGGAAGTGCACGAGCTGCAAGAAGCTCAACCGCGCGGAGAAAGGCATGACGATCGAGACGTGCCCGAACGTGCTCGTGATCCAGCTCAAGCGCTTCGACATGATGTACGGCAAGATCAAGAAGCACATTGAGTTCAGTACGTCGCTCGACATCTCGCCGGGCATGAGCAAGACGAGCGAGGACCGCAAGCGCGGCCGGTGCAAGTACGACCTCCACGCGGTGCTCGTGCACGCGGGTTACTCGACTGACTGTGGCCACTACTACGCGTTCGTGAAGGGCTCGTCCGGTCAGTGGTACGAGATGAACGACGAGAGCGTGCGGTGGGTGAGTCTCGACACCGTGCTGCAGCAGAAGGCGTACATGCTCTTCTACTCGCGCGTGCTGCCGGCGTCCGAGCGACCGCAGCCCAAGGCAAAGCCTATAGCAGTAGAGGAATCAAAGATGAGCGCTATCGCCAAGCCTGGTGTTGAAGAGATCCCGGCCAAGGTGGCGGCGGTGGCGGCGGTGGCAGCAAGCGGAGTGGCGACTGGACCAAAGGCGAAAGAGCTCAACATGAACGGCTTCCTTGCGAGTCTGAAGACCAACATTGATGGCGTCAAGGACGCTGAGAGCAGAGACAAGCCAAGTGCTGTTGCTACTGGTGTGTCTGATAGAATGGAGCCAGAGACCAAGGTCGCGTCCACTAGAAAGCAAGTCATTGTGACCTTCAACGTCAGAAAGCGAAGAGTCCCAGCAGCAGCAGTATTAGCAGCACCAAGCACCACATCAGCAGTGTCGAAGTGGCCGCTTGTGCCAACGTTCGGCGGCCACATTGGCAAGTTCCACAGATACCGAAGTGCGGCATGGAAACCGTGCGCTGCTCTCCAGATGTCGCGCGAAGTGGCGGAAGTGATGGAGGTCGTCGCTGCAAAGAAGCAGACCAGCTCGGAGGAATCGTCGCCTGCATCGTCAAAGCCCGCAGCTACTGCCGCGCCGTCGGCCGACCCGAAGCCGCTCAAGGTCACGAAGATCCACTTTGACCCGCGCCAGATGAAGAATATTGGCGTGAAGAGCGCCGCGCTGTTCGGCAAGTCCGTGGACAAGTGGGGCGAGACGAACGGTTGGGAGGACGAGAAGCCTGAGGATGGCTCGAGTAATGGCAACGACGCAGCAGCGGGACCCACGGAGCTGGAGCGAGAGCTCGCTGCCAAGCACGATCGCGTGATGAGTAAGTTAAAGAACGAGGACTGGAAGCACCGCAACGCCGGTCGCCAGGACTACTGGGATGAGACATTAGACGTCGGCAAGGTGAAGAAGCTCAAGAAGCGCAAGGAGTTCGTGCCGAACCAGGGCTCGTCCAACAAGTTCCAGATGAAGTTGCAGCACAAGAAGCAGCGCTTCCAGTGAGAGCTTCGAACGTTGGCCGACGAGCATAGTTAGAGAAGAAAAAGACACTACTGAACCCCAGAGTGAGCCTCCGGAACACTGCGAGCAAGAGCAAGAACAAGAATAAGAAGATGCAGACAAAAAAATACCCACCCCCTCATAGATAATCGCAAGAGTTGTATATACCGCCAAAGGACAAACCAACCGCAGTGTGCCAATTGATAGAGAGACCCTGACGAGGAGAGCCAAATGAAAGAAGAACCGACCGTTTTTCTGAGCGTGTGAGAGAGAGACTGAAACGACTTCAGCGCATGAAGAGGTGCGGGTGTGTGTCTGTTTGGCCCACGGAGGTCGATCTATTGGGGAGCAATCCATACAGCACAAGCGACTTGCTCAGCAGAATGGAGTTTGAGAATGGCGACGACGCAAAGGCACACGAGATGCAGATCCAGACGGATGATGACGACCAGCAGCCCGCGCGCTCAGCCATGTCTGAGTTCTTCCGCGCTGGTGCTGGCACGCCCGATGGCCCCGATACTGAGCATGACGCTGCTGGCACTGCCGACAACAGCGCTGACAGTGTACAAGGGAATGGGAATATGCAACGAGAAGAAGAGAACCCGGCGATTGGCGCGCTCGAGTTCTCGCTGCTCGTCATCCTGCAGCCCGACAACGTCCGCCACCGCGTGATCGCAACACCGGAGACGGCGATCGCAGAGCTAACGGACGCGATCTGAAGCTCAATGTGGACCTGATCGCGTTCCTGGGGCTGAGTCCCGCGCCAGGGCTGACCCTTACCGACACGCCGCTCTCCGCGTACGGGTTCAACGGGAGTTATAGCAGCAGCGGCAGCAATAATGGAAATAGTGGAGAAGAGCCCACGCTGCAGGTGGGTGTATGTTGCAAAGAAGATGAGCACGAGCGAGTACGTGATGCCCGACCGGATCCAGGTGCAGATCTACGACGGTAAGGAGCCTTGCTCGTGTGAGCCAGGTGTGTATTCGTGTGGCTTGTAATTTAACAGTTTGCGCACCTCTTCGCATGACGTTGCTTTCGCAGAGGAGCAAGACCAGTATCAGACGATCTATGTTGACGTGGAGAAGTTCGCGGGGCGAAAACCGTACTTGGGCGGCTTCCGCCACAAGAAAACCCAGCAGCTCTTCCACCACGCGTCCGTACAGGTTTGCACTTGTAACAGTCGATTCCACGACCGTCATGGCAACAGATTCGTGGTAGCAACACTCATTACTCTCGTGTGATCTCTCTCTCTCTCTCTCTCTCTCTCCAGACTTTTCTCTCGCGAGCTCGGCGGGATCTGGGCATCGCGCGCGCATCGAGAAACGCAGACCCAGGAGCTCCTCACGCGGTCTCTGCAGACGTTGCGCGAGTCGGGTACTCAGATGGCGCGACGCGGCCTGCGGCTCGACACGTCCTGTGACCGCCACTTGATGGCGAAGCCCTACTTTGATTCCTACCAGCTCGGCAGTCTCCGCGAAGACTCGGTACTGCTGATCGAACGACTGTGGCGAAACTACAAGGCGCGCGCGTACGTGTACAGTTTGCGGGAACAGAAGCGACGGACCGTCGTGGTCGTCGAGCTCGAGGCGCACGAGAACGCAGTCGAAGACGCCAATTACCAGAAGAAAGAGGTGTTCCGCAGGATGCACCCGAAGACCGTGAGCGACTTTGAGGTTCTGTACAACGAGCTAGACAAGTGGCGTCAGTTTGAGGCGCGGAAAGCGCATGAAGACGTGAAACTGGAGCCCGAGGCGCGCCAGGAAATGCTTGAAGCAATCCTGACAAAGGAGACCAAACTTCTGCAGACGATCGACCGCCTGAAGCTCACGGCGACCGGCTCGAACCGCAAGCAGCGCATCGAGTCCATGCTGCAGTTCATGGCGCGGCCCAAGCAGTGGCAGGTGGGTGACGGTGGCGCGAGAGAGGTGCACACGCCGTTCACGACCCGCACCAAGGAGCTCATGGATCTGTACCACGGCTTGAAGACGCCGCTCGCGTCGGTGGACGAGCGGCTCGACGTGCTACTGCATGTGAAATGGACCGTGAAGGAGTTCGAATGTCTGCTGACAAAGGAGGTCATTGAGGTCACCGACCGAGAGGTTGGCATGCTCAACCGAGGACGGAAGAGTTTCGAGGGCCTCCGCAAGCGCCTGGGGAATCTGTTCCTGCAGTTCATCGAGAACCCGGAGTTCAACCCCCGAGTCGGCGGCGCTCAAGCAGTCGTCCATAGCGAGGTGATAGACACTTGGGTTGCAAGTGACTTCAGCCAGCAGCAGGAGCAGCAGCAGCATCAGATAGTAAACTGTCATTGAAGACGAATGGTGGGCTTGCTTGTCAAGGGTGTTGCTGGCTGTTTTGTAGCCATTTCACAAAATGGCTTACAACATGCAAAGTAACGTGATGGCATATTTTTGTATTAATAGCAAATGGCCCATAAATGGCATATTATTTGCAAATATCAATTTGGAAAGACTCCAAGCAGTCACCTTCAGACGACTTTTAGACGACCTTTCCGCAAGGTCGCTTGAAGAAAGCTTTGGCCCCTTCTTGCAACCTCACCCAAAAGATAAACAGACAGATTTTCAGATCAAGAGCAACAGGAAGCAAGAAGCGAAGTGATCAATCATGGTGCGTGCGTGGATGCAGCGGACGACGAGCCAACAGCCTGCGTGTGCGCCTCTCGATACACTGGCTGCTCGTATGTGTGCACCGCCACTAACACTGCATCTGTGGCTCTGTGGCTCTATTTGTGCGCGCTTTTGCTTTTGAATGCGAGCAGCCAGGGTACGAGGTCGAGGAGACGATCAAGCGCATCAAGAGCCACAAGGGCGTGCAGGCCGTGCTGATCGTGAACCAGGAGGGCGTGCCGATCTACTCGTCCACGAGCGATGAGGAGTTCGCGATGGACCACGCGGCGCTCATCTCGCAGCTGGCGGCGAAGGCCAAGTCCACGATCCGCACGCTCGACCCGACGAACGACATGACGTTCCTGCGCATCCGCTCCAAGAAGCACGAGATCATGATCGCCCCAGGTGTGCTTTGTATGCAAAACCACCACGACGCAGCTGCGATAGCGCTGTTGTATGTGTTGGCGTACCTCTTGCTGGCACTGTATATAAATACTAATGAGTATGGTTGATACATTGGTGTTGATGTGTGCACAAAATGCAGACAAAGAGTACGCATTGATCGTGATCCAGAACCCAAACCCAGGCACCGAGCACGAAGCTGCAGAAGCCAGCTGAGTGAGTGAGTGAATGAGTGAAAAAGCGCTGCGCGTGATAGGTATACCTGCATTTTATAATTGACAACGAAGGTTTGGAGGGCTGAATCCCTTGTTGTCTGGAGAAAGTGACGCTTGCAGCGCATTGCCGAGTGCACGACGTCCGGCGTTGGTTCACCGTTTTGATTCGCATGGTTGCTTGCGTTTGTTTTTGTGCATTCGACACATGCGAACCTCGAAAAGGTGTCCATTGTGGCCTCAGCGCGGAGCATAGCTCATAAACTGCGCGGGCGCGTCACCAAGTTGTGTTGCCACCACTGACATGCTCGATTACAGTACAGTACCTCCTCTATTAACAAACAAATGCTATACAAACATGAATACTACATGTATACGTGGGGTTTGCGTTCTGGACTAAAACACTCGAGTCCAGAATAAAAAACTCAAATCTTCCAGTTATAGAGCAATTTGGCTCGGAAGATTACGCTGAAACGTTACCAGGTACGTTTTGGTTTGTTTTGTATGTTTATCGTAATGCACTGTTTTATTCGATTTATACGAAAAGTAGATATTTATACTAACTATGTTCAGTACATTTTACTGGTCCTAAGACAATGTACTGATTTCTCTATTCCATCTTTTGCGACTTCACTTGAAAAAACACAGAAAAATGTCGTGTACGTTTGGTGTGGTTTTCGGTATACTTTTTGTACTGCTTTGAGTGCAGCTTCTGGCCACAATCCATCCATGCACTTATTTTAGTTATTATAGCATCCCCAGCATAACCAGCTAATTCATTAAAACAGCAGAGTCACTATATAACCCGGTGTATCGGTACACACAACCAGCTGTGCTCTTCTAATACCAAACCTGAGCCAAAGTCTGTGTACCATCGAGAAACGACTGCTTGAAGATAGATGAACCAATCCAATGTATCGTTATTGCGAAAGAAACGCGAGCGGCTCATTTCGCCATCGTCTCTCTCCATCAACAGACCCAGCAGCCGAGACCAGCACCAGCCAGCAGCAGGACTCTCATGACGCGCTCGTCCCTCAAGAAGCACGACAGCGCGGTGGAGTCGCGCGCGCTCAAGGCGCGGCGCGACCGCGTGACCACGCAGGTGCGCAAGGACAAGCGGCGCCAGGCCGTGCAGACCAAGCGGCGCCGTCTCATGTCGTCGGATGAGGTGCCGCTCACGGGTCGCGACATCGCCGAGCTCGTGCAAATCCTCTCGGATACGAGCTCCGCGTCCATCGACTCGCACCAGGAGCGCTTCGACGTACTGCGCGAGATCCGCGTCATGCTCTCCACGCACGAGCACGACTACGACGCGGTCGAGACGATCATCGAGTCCGGGGTAGGTAGCTTTGCTGTAGTACGGCAACGTCACCGACGGTAACATGCGTACATGTGTGGGTACTAACATAGTGATGTATCGCTATGTGTGTGTACGCACAGATTGTGCCGATCATGGTGAATCTGCTCAACTCGGCGTCCCCGCTCGCGAGCGCCACGCGCACGGGCGGCGAAGTGTACCGCGAGATCCTCTGGTGCCTCACGAACATCGCGAGCGGCCAGTACGAGCACACGAAGCTCGTGCTCCCGGCGGTGCCGCGCCTGCTGCAGTTCCTCGAAGGCTCGAACGCGACACTGGCGGAGCATGCCGCGTGGGTGCTCGGCAACATCGCGGCCGACTGCGAGGAGTTCCGTCAGCAGCTGATCGCAAACGGCGCGGTGCCGCCGCTCATCAAGCAGCTCGCGAACCCGGCGGCCGAGAAGGAGCTCGCGAAGAACTGCGCGTGGGCGCTCTCGAACATTGCGCGTGGCCACGAGACGTCTGCCAAGGCGTTCATTGATGCCGGCATCATCCCCGCGCTCTCGGCGGGACTCCAGCTGCAAGCGAATGGCAATCCGCATGCGTTCACCAAGGAGATTGTGATTGAAGTCGCGTGGCTGCTCAGTTTCCTCACGGCGCGCGAAGAGCAGTACCTGAAGCTGCTGCTCGAGAGCGGACTCGTGCAGCTGCTGCTGCCGTACTTCACGACGGCGAACGAATTGCTGCTCACGCCGCTGCTGCGCGTGTTTGGCAACATTTGCTGCGGCTCGGCCGACCACCACACGGACGAGTGGCAGATGCCGTACGTGCACGCGCTGCTGAGTGCCGACTCGCCCTTCCTGCCGAAACTGCACGAGTTCCTGCAGCCGAATGTGGCAGCGAGCCACGCGCACTTGGCGAGCGAGAGCACGTGGGTGCTCTCGAACCTCGCGGCGCTGGACGCGAAAGTGGTGGAGGTGCTGCTCCAAGCTCAGTTTTTGCCGCTGCTGGGCACGCAGTTCCACGACGGGAGCTTTGAAGTGCGCCGCGAGGTCGCGTTTGCGCTCACTAACATCGCACTGACCAGTCAGGCGCACTTGGAGCAAGTGCTTGCGCTCGATGTGCTCAAGGGCTTTCTGCAGTACCTGAACGCCGCCGACGTCGCTATTGTCGGCAACTCGCTGCGCTTCATCGAGAACGTGCTTCGCGTCGCGCCGCGCGGCGTGCACCTCGTGGAATTGAACGAAGGCATCGACGCGCTCGAGAGCGTGCAGTTCCAGTCGGGCGAGGAGCACTTGTCGAAATGGGCAGCCGCGCTCGTGAACGAATTTTACGGTGAGAACTACGGGGTCAACTCGCCGCCGAGCGTCGCGGCCGTGGGCGGCTTCGTGCCGAACCTGTCGGTGCTGCAGCCGCCGGCGGAAGGGTTCTCGTTCGGCGCCACGCACTCGCCTCAGCACCAGCAGCAGCAGCCAGGAGGACGCGGCCGAGGCGCGCACATGACCACGCCGGCCTGGAAAAAGTGAGGACACAGATTCCTATTACATAGCTCCAGCTCTACATATGAAACACAGCAATCTCTACAAACAACACACAAGCCATCACACAGAACACACAGACATGCATACACACACACACACAAACAATATATGCTAACGTTAAGTTACAATGCGATTGCTTGCGCTTCCATTTAGATACTAATAACTGATCGCTCGACAATACACATACAGCCAGCTATCTGCTCAGCCACCTTATCACTCGTTAACCTGCAGCTTGTGATGCGCAAAGGACGGGGACTCGGTCAGCAGCTTCTCGCCCATGTAGTTGATCACGAGGATCGCCTCGTAGCCCCTGTAGAGCAGCGCGCCGAGCGTCGCCGCAAGCACTGCAAGCAGCGCGAGACACCCGCGCTCGTTGTCCCTCTCGAACCCAAAGAACACAACCGCGTAGATCGCGTAGTTGAGCGCGTTGACGGCAAACAGCACACGATTCGCCTGCACGAAGCGGATCTTGCTCACGCACGTGCCGCAGCCGAGCAGCAGCGAGCCGCCGAGGAACGCGATCTGTAGCAGCATGAACGCGATGAACGCCGGCGTGGGCTGCGTCATCATGCCGAAGAACGGGTTCGTGGACAGCGACATCATGAACGCGCTCTCGACGACCACGAGCGCGTTGAAGACGAAGATCGCGGTCTTGTGGCGCCATGAGTCCACCAGCAAGCCGCCGGTCTCCATTGCGTTTGTTTGTGTTGCATGCAGCTGTGAGTGCTCAAAGGTCTTCTTAATGGACACGACGCCGCAAGTCTGGGAATGAGAGCGCCACGCCGCAACGAGAGAGAGAAAGCGGTGAGTGGCGAGGTGGGTCCTCCGGCTGAGCAGCAGGGGTGCTGGCTTATTCTCGTCGTGTTACTGGCTGACAAGCAAGCAAGGTCTCACTCACATTGCGCGGTACACTGCAGCACCATGATGACTTGGGCGAAAGGGGACTCGAGACAAAACCCCAGTTCCCCATGCCAGCACCGTCCGGTATGGTATGGTACACGCGGCGCTGGAGAAACAGCCGCACAACACATGGACGGAAGAGCAAGCAATTACGATTTTGCTGTGCTTCAGAAGCAGAAATGCTGTTGCAATGGCAGGCACTGCGACGCTTGAACCACACGAGCATTGGTCATTAGTCGTCGGATTTGGTGATGTTGAAGAGGTCAAAGTAGTGCCGCCATTTTTTTGAAATGACCACTTTAACGTCACTCGCGAAAAGATTATCAGCATCCACTCTCCAATTTGCCCACTGCGTGCGTAGCAGTAGACATTCGATGCAAAACTCCTTGTACATTTATAACATCGAACACGACATTATGGACTGGTATGAAAAGTAACTCTACTGATGAAAGTGCATTGCAAATACACGGTGATGTCTGCTTACTGCTCGTAGAACGGGAAGTTGATGTAGCCCTTGGCGCCAAGCCCCGAACTGTAGTACGCCTCAAAGCTAGCGTCTGGGTTCAGCGGCCAGTCGTTCTGAAAGCGCTCGGGCAGATCCGGGTTCGAGATGTACGCGCGACCGAAGCCGATGAGGCCCGCCGCGCCGCTGCGAAGCACACCCTCCGCCGTGTCGCGCATGTAGCTGTTGTTCGCGATGGCCGTTCCCTTGAAGAACGACTTGGCTTCATACGCAGTCATGTTGCGACACTTGCCGCGGTAGTCAAAACCCTCACCATCAAGCATCGCCAGGTACGCCAAACCATGGCGGCTCAACTTCTCAAACACGTATGGAAAGAAGTCGGCGTTCTCTGCCGCGCCCATGCCGCCGAAGCCGCCGTTTGGCGCAAGACGCGCGCCGATGCGCTCCGCTGGCCACACCGCCTTGACCGCGTCCACGATTTCGAACAGGAAGCGCGCACGGTTCTTGATCGAGCCGCCGTACTTGTCTGTGAGCTTGTTGGAGACAGTCTGGAGGAACTGGTCAATCAAGTAACCGTTCGCAGCGTGGATCAAAACGCCGCCGAAACCCACGTCCTTGGCGAGTTCGGCGCACTTGCGGTAGTCTTCCACAACACCCACAACCTCTTCAGTCTCCAGCGCACGTGGGGTCTCGCATGGACCGGCGACGTAGTTGGTGTCACGGGTGTGACCACTGGCCACACAGATGGCCGAGGAGGACACGATCTCGCTTGGAGTTGAAGCTCGAGTGCGACTGGCGACCCATATGTCGCATTTGCAAGAAGATCTTGCCACCCTTGGTGTGCACGCGGTCCACGACGCGCTTCCAGCCCGCCGCGTGCTCCTTGGTGTAGAGCGCGGCGGCGTGGTGCCAGCCGTAGCCCTGTTCGGAGGTACCAGTAGCTTCCGTGATGATGAGGTCCGCACCGGCATGCTGCTCGTAGTACACCTCGTTGTTCTCGGACGGCACGCGGTCTGGGTTGGAGCGGCCACGGCTCAGCGGCGCAAACACCACGCGGTTCTTGAGCATGAGGCCCTCGCTGAGCGTGAATGGCGTGAAGAGCTGGTATCCGGCGGTGGCCATGGTGGTGAGGAGGTGGTTTGTGACGAGAGTTGTGAAAAGCGTGCTTGCCGCGTGGACAACTTGCTGACGTACTAAACTCTGTGCCAGTTAATAAGTCACCTCAAAAATACCGATACAGTGCTGGCCAATGCTATGGGGACACACACTTTTTTGTGATTTTTTTTTATCAATACTTGCCGTTTGATGCTGAAAATTGGTCAGGATGAAGCTATTAGAAAACGCGTTCTGGCAGTGCTATCCATTTGTTGAGCAGCACAATGATTTTTGAGAAAAAGCAAAATATCAGTTTTGAGATGGGGGACATTGCTATGAGGACACCACAAGAAACTTCATTCAGCGCACGCAATGTGAGATTCCAACCACCACGCTTTCGCTTCTAGCATCCTCAGTAAGCTATCTTGTCGCCCTTACGCTCAAGAGCGTTTATACAGCGATCGTGCATTGATCCGGCAAGCTTGATCAATCTGGACCGAGGGATCTCTCCCCAAGCACGCAAAATGGCTTGCTTGAGCTCGCTCACTGTGTTGCACTGCCTTCCTCCGCTGTAAACAGCTCGCGCAATGT
>JAADVN010000674.1:0-14677 GCA_023335535.1 Globisporangium spinosum | reverse complement strand
GTCAAAAGTTGAAACCGGTATGACCAGGTTTTTCACTTTCTTCCATATTTCTTGAGTGTCTGGTGGTGCAGTGGTAAAGTCTTGGTTTGGGATCAGGTGACGTCGGTGACGGGCCACATGTACAGCTGCGACTTCCCACCCGAGTACGCGAGCTGGGACGGCGTGGACCCCGCGACGCTCTTCACGGCCCCGACCGTCAAGAAGCCCGAGTCCCCGGCGGTGCACAGGTGTGAATTCAACTGTTTCAGCGTAAGGATTGGCGTACTCCGTTTATCCACCGAGTATGCGTACGTGTCGTATTAGACAGCTGCAGGTGGAGAGCAAGGGTGTCGATGTGCTGGTGCTGTGGCTGGATTGCGACCGCGAGGTACGCTGCTTTTTATAGTCGTGTCTAGACCCTCCAATGGCTAATTGTGTATCTGGAACTGTCGTCACTACGGGAATTGAATGTGGATGGCCAAAGGGCGAAAACATTTGTTTTGAGGTGATCGAGGCCGTGAAGCCCCGCATGAAGAAACAGGTGAACGGCGAGCCGATCATCCTGCGCGCCAAGTTCTCAGCTGTGAACCGGTCGGATATCAAGAAGGCAATCGAGCACCTCACACTGCCCAATGAAAATGTACGGGAGCAAGCTATAGCAAAATGCGATTGGGAGACAAGTTGTCAATGGTGCTCTTATGTGAGTGTGTGCTATTTTGATCCATGATGTATGTGTGCAGGAAGCGCTATCGGTCGACGCGCGTCAAGAGATGGATCTGAAAGTCGGCGTCGCGTTCTCGCGCTTCCAGACGCGCTACTTCCAGGGCCGCTACGGCGATCTGGACTCGACGCTCGTGTCCTACGGCCCGTGTCAGACGCCGACGCTCGGCTTTTGCGTGGATCGCCATGGCGAGGTACGAGCTTCTGACAGACTACCTAGATACTGTTGGATGATGTATGCGCTGTTCTCAGTTGCCGTTGCTGCTGTTGTTCGATCTGCAGATCCAGCAATTCCAGCCGGAATCCTACTGGACGCTGGACATGGAGCTGATGAAAGGTGGGCAAAGCGTGCGACCCGAGTGGGACCGCGCTCGCCTCTTCGACCACGAGGTAAAGCGAGAGAGTCTAGCGTCACAGCAGGTGCAGCGTTTGGTTTTGGTTTCGGACTTTGCTCATGACTTGCGTTCGCGTGTACTTGTTCTTGTGGATGGACTCTTAGGCCGTCGTCACTTTCCACGGACTCGTGCAGGATGATGGTACGTGCTTTTGCCCATTTCTAGCATGGGTACGATCGTAATTGAATTCATTCTAACGTGGTTGCGTTCTATACGCTTTAGGAAAGACGACGGTCGTGAATGTAAAAAAGTCTGAAGTTGCACGTTCTCGTCCAACGCCGTTGAACACTGTCACGCTGCTGCAGGTGAGGCTTTGAGCTTTCACATTGGGGTTGTGGCTCGTCCAAGGCGCTGATCTCCGTTCGTTAACGCAACGGCATCCCTTTGCTGTGCTGCTCATAACGTGTAGCTTGCGTCCAAGACGCTTGCGATGGGACCGTACACCACGATGCAATATGCTGAGCGGCTCTACTTGCAGGGCTACATCTCGTACCCTCGAACCGAGAGCACGTCGTACCCAGACAGCTACGACATTCGCAGCACGCTGTCGCACCACGTTTCGAACCCAGTATGGCTTGTATTCCGTGCTTGGCTACCCTCTTGGTTCCTGTTTGCTAATGAACGTGTTGGTGGCTTCCTCTGTGTGATGTGTTTCCAGTACTGGGGAGACCACGTGCACAAGCTGCTGAACGGCGACTTCCAGCGTCCCAAGAAAGGAGTGGACGTCGGCGATCATCCACCGATTACCCCAGAGCGCTCTGCCGGACCTGCTGAACTCGCTGGCGACATGGGTCGCCTGTACGATTTCATCACGCGGTACTTCATCGCGACAGTATCGCCCGACGCCAAGTGAGTGCGTCTGTCTTCTGTACCATTCCCTTTACTATATAGTTCATGGGCAAGTTGCTGACCATGCTCTTCTACTGTCTGTAGGTTGCTCTCGACCAAAGTGCAGTTCTCCTGCGGCGGCGAGATGTTCAGCGTCTCCGGGCACCAAGTGATCAAGAAAGGCTTCACGGAAGTGCTGGCGTCGTCGTCGCTCTCGGATACGTATCTCCCTGATTTCACGACAGGCGAAGTGATTCCGTTAATTTCAGTCAAAGTTAGGAACGGACAAACGTCACCGCCTGGGTACTTGACCGAGTCCGAGCTGATTGGACTCATGGAGAAGAACGGCATCGGCACGGACGCGAGTATCCCGGCGCACATCAACAACATCTGCGAACGCAACTACGTGCAGTTGGGTAGTGGACGAACGCTCGTGCCGACGAACTTGGGCATTGTGCTCGTGCATGGGTACTACATGGTGGATCCAGAGCTGGTGCTGCCGCGCGCGCGTGCGGCGATCGAAGAGCAGTGCACGCTGATCGCGAAGGGCGTCGCATCGAAGGAAGAGGTGCTGGCGCACTCGCTTGCGCTGTTCAAAAAGAAGTTTGAGTACTTTGTGAGGAAGATCGCGCTCATGGACTCGCTGTTCGAGGCGACGTTCTCTCCGCTCGCTGCGACTGGAAAACCGCTTTCTAAGTGTGGCAAGTGCTCGCGCTACATGAAATACGTCAAGCTCAAACCGCAGCGACTGCACTGCGCCGCGTGCAATGAGACGTACAACCTGCCGCAGAACGGCACGATCAAGCTCTACAAGGAGCTTCGCTGTCCCCTCGACCAGTTTGAGCTCGTGCTCTTCTCGCTCGGGAACACGGAGAAAGCCATGGGCAAGTCGTATCCGCTGTGTCCGTACTGCTACAACAACCCGCCGTTCGACCACATGGACAAAATGGGCTGCGACTCCTGTTTGCACCCGACCTGCAAGCACTCGCTCACGCGCAACGGAGTGTTTATGTGTATCGACGGTAGCGACAACCCGGAGGCGCTGCCGTGCACGGGGACGATGGTCTTGGACGTGAACAGCAAGCCAAACTGGAAAATGGCGTGCAACACCTGCAATCTGCTCATCAAATTCCGGACGACAGCGACGCCAATTCACAACATCAAGACCTGGAAGAACGAGAGCTGTGACGACTGCGGCTCGACGCCTCTCGAAGTGGAGTTTCACAAGGACAAGTCGCCGCTGAAAGACGGGCAGACAACGTACATCGGCTGCGTGCTCTGCGACGACTTCTTGAACAACCTGACAGAAATTAAGATGGGTCGGATGAAGCACATTGATCTCGTAAAGCACGGGCGAGGAGGACGCGGTCGTGGACGAGGACGAGGTCGAGGCCGTGGCAGCAGCAGGAAAGGCGGGATGCTCTCGGTGGAGGACTTCTAATAAGTCGTCGTTGTCATCTGGAAGATCACCAGGAATAAACAACACCTGTCGCAGCAAACATACTCGAAACAAAAGACGCAATAACCGACCCGAGTGCAACGCTTACTTCCATACATTTTGGTTTTCTCTTTCTCTTCTGTTGGTTCACAGCAGTCACTGGACATATTTCTCGTTTCTTGTTCACGTGTCTCCCGAATCCGGTGGAGAATCATACCACAATGGCAAAATTGGTACGTATGCAGTGCTTCTTCTTCGATGCATCATCATATAGGGGGATTTCGCTCGCTCGGTGTAGTAATGTTGTGTAGTGCGAGCTGAGTGAGGATGTGTACTTTACTGGAAAGTGGGGGAGCTGGCGCTTCGCGTGATGAATGGATGATTGGGTCAGCTACGAGCCGCTGGTTGGCGCCTCGACTCTCGGTTCGACCTTCAGAGAGCGAGCAAAGCACGCGTCTGCATTTGGATACTGCACCGACGTGCAAATGTAGTCCTGTTGGTTGGCAAAGCACGAGTCAGCAATCGAGTCTGCCAATACAAAGAGCAAAGAGGGTCGATAGAGATGACGATCAAACACTTACCAGCACCCGCTTGTCCGTGGGGAGCAAGTACGCAGCTTTCTGGAACGTCAAGAACTTTCGAATCAAGCCGCCAATGGAGCGAATCTAATAGGATAACGCAGCAAACTATCAGCGACTTTGAAACTCTGAACATGACAACCAAGTGCACAAATCACTCACCTTCTTGAAGTTGATCAGATCGCCTTCCACGCGGTCCGGGAACTCTTGGAGAGCGATGATGTTCTGGATGACGACGCCCATGTACGGGATGAGTGGTGGAGACCCTTCCTTCGTCAGCTTGTTCAATGGTCTGGGGCGAGAAAGAAAGAAACACGTCAGTGTTGATTCAATTCCATTAAGGTCATGGATAATGGACAATTCACATACCTCGCTCCTTTCTCCGTGTACTGTTTCAGATCGTGCCACAAATCGCGAGCTTGCGGTGACAAGCGCCCCCACGTTTTCTTCAGGCGGTAGATGGAGGAGTCGTTGGTCGCATTCATCACAGCCATGAAGCCGTCCAGATTCTGCAGCGGTTTCAGCAAAACTCCAGCGACCTAGAAAAGTGCGATCGATCATCAAGCGATAAATACGAGGGTGAGATACCATCATTAAACCAGCTCCGACATTCTTGAATGTACGACGCCTGCTATACCTTGACGAAGTACGAGAGAACTTCCGCGCGCTGGTCCACGTCATCTCGGGCGAGAATTTGACTGACCACCCACACCGAGATGTGGTTGTGCAGCAGGCGGAGACGCTGGTACGCTGGGGTCTTTTCCGCATTTTTCTTGGACGCCATGATTTCGGACACTGCACAATGAAGAGTAGCAATGAGGAATCAATCGTCAGTTCCCAACCACCCCACATCGATTTTCACGGACAAAGAACGCACACGCACCTTTGATCTTGCTGAAGAGGTAGTGCTGGAACAACGTGATCTGCTGCGCGATCACACTCGCATCCAAATCCAAGATCCTGTGGTTGGAAACACGTCCATCAGTAACAAAATCCGCCAAAGTCAAGCCTCCGAAATGATAAAGAAAATGGAAACGCACCATGCTCGGCTTCCTCGGTCGCCTTGGAGAGCGCGGTTCAAGCCGCGCGGCTGCCATGGAGTGATAGTACTGGTGGTGCTGCTGCTGCTGGCGACACGCTCGAGTCGGGGCGGTGCGTTCTCGTCGGTCTTCACGACAAACGACTTCTTCGATTCGCCCGTCCACACGCCAGCGACCGACAGGCGTCTCCGCATGCTCTCCGAGATAATCTCGATACCCGTGGCGGTGGCAAAGAGGTCGTCGTCCAGGAACGTCAGGTCCGGATTGCTCTGCTTTGCAAACACCAGGAACTGCTTGAGCGACGTGTATTCTTCTTCGCAATACGAAATGATCTGGAACTCCTGCATGCGCTGCGTCCGGCACGCGTCGACAAAGAGCGGCAACAGCGACGCGCTGAGCCATTGCGCACACTGCGGATCGTCGTCGATGCTGAACGGAAACAGCTCACTACAGAAGTCACTCACGTAGTTGCACTCTTCCATGTCGCACTCCACCTTGTGCTTCATGTTCTGCACGATCCTGTTGAGCGCATGCAGCACCATCCGCCGGACGTAAAACCCTTCCGGCGTCCCCGTGTGACGAGCCAACAGCTCCTGCACACATTGCATGCATCCATCATTCATTCACAGAATCAGTTTTCGTTTCACTCCTCCACCAATGTACCATGTCGTGTCCACAAAACTGGAAACTTACCCGCAGATAATCAATCATGTCGCGACTGTACGCCACGTTTTCGCAGTACACAATGAAGACGTCCATCTCGTCCACGCGATACATATCAGCCTGGAGCAGCATGTCGACAATCGCGCGGAAAGTTCCCGCCACAATCTCGATCACGCCGTCACGCTCCTCCGTCACGATGTCGCTGGACATCACCACTGCTTCGATGTTAGCGCTCTTGCATTCGGTCAGCGACATTGGAATATCTTCATTCTCGTCATCGTCGTCATCCGAGTCGTCGTCGTCGTCGTCGTCGTCGTCGTCTTCGCCTTCTTCGTTTTCACCTGCCTCTGGGTCAGTAACGTCGCTGGCAATCTCAGAAGGTCGGCTCAGCTCCGCCATCGAATTCGCAGACTCCCCAAAGATGTCTCGAATCTCGCCAGCCGCATTGCCGCCCATTTTCGCCAGCAGGTGCTCGTAAATGTATGGATCGCCGTACAGCGCAGCGTAGTGCAGAGGAAGTCGGTACAGCTCGCAAACGGCTTCTTTGTCCGCGCCGCTTTCCAGGAAGAAATCGATCGTTTCAATCACAGACGACTCATCCACGTGCGTGCTGCTGCTGCGAAGATCCGAGATGTGCGTCCTGCTTTTCAGGACCGCAGATTTGCCACTTGGAGTCAGCCCCTGTCCTTTCCCGACAGCAAACATGAGCGGCGTCAGACCTTGGTTTGTTCGCGCCTCAATGTTGCATCCTTTTTCCACCAATATTTTACAAATCTCTCGATGTGCGATACCAGCAGCGAAATGCAGAGCCGACTCGCCGCGCAGCGTGCAGATGTCCACTTGAACGCCGTAGTCCAGAAGAGCTTCGACGACTTCGTACCTGCCTGCTCGGGATGCCAGCGCCAGCGAGTTCATGCCGCTCTTCCAATTCCTCGCGTTCAAATCCAAGTGTCCATCCGCTTCTATCAGAACGTCGATTCCATGCAGGCATCCCATCTCTGCAAGCAGCATCAGCGGCGTATTGCCGTAGATATCCACCGTTTCCAGCTCTGCGCCGTGCGCCAACAGCTTCTTGATGATCATCACGATCTTGTCGGTTGGGCGAAGCGATCCATTAGCACCACTGCGCAGCGTAGCACCTACAGCCGACGCGCCGAATGAAGACGAGGCAGAGGGTAGGGTACATGGGGCGCCGATCATGTGCAGCGCAGTGCGTCCGTACTCCCCAATAGCTTTAACCTTGGCGCCATGCTGCAAAATGTATGATACAACGTTGAAATGGAGCGAGCTGACTGCGATATGCAGCGGAGTGTTTCCTCCACACTCATGAGCCACGTAGTTGACGTCAGCACCGTTGGCAAGAAGCATTTGTACGCTGAACACATCGCCACGCTGGCAGGCGTGGATCAGAGCGACGTTCCACAGCGACTTGTTCGATGTGAGGATCTTGAAGTAGCTGCTCGCTGGAATGAACGCCAATCTGTGCGGATGCGTCGACTCCTTCAGCAGCGTCGCGATGTCCTGGAATGGCCACAACACCACGTTTTGCCCGTTCACCGTCACGAGCACGAACCCGCGCGTGATTTTCGTACCCACTGCTGAATATCCATGCGGCGAAATGTTGTGCACGATCGCACCGTAACGATACGTCGGCTCCGCTTCGAATTCAAGTACACGACGCCAATCCCCATCGATCGAGAGCGTGATCTGGTCTTTGAAAATGTCCTCCAGCACGGCCGGAATGCTCACGTTGGAAATGAAATCGACTGCGTGGTTCAAGACGCTCAGCGCAGCGCCGTCGTCAAGTGATCCACCAACTGCCCACGATCCATTCAGCTCGGTCAACAGTGTTTTCACCGACAACAGATTCTCCAGACCACTGTTCGCAAGCACGTACGTGAAGATCGGGATGATGTCGTCTGTCTCGAGAGGATCCACGTCCGCCAGCTTGTTGTGGTCTTCGTCAAACGTGGCTTGGATCGCGGTGATAGTGTGCATGAGTACGTCGTACTTTGCAGACGGTAGCGCGATGTGACCGATCTGCGCCAGCACTTTCGACGCTCTGCGCCACTCTTTCCACGAGATCTGATGCAGAGGAATGTTGTAGTACGTCTGATCTTTTCCCTGTAGCCAGCGCACTTTGCGGTTGATCGCAGACTCTTCTTCCTGGAACGCGCGACGCAAGAATAGGTGAATTTGGTCCTGCAGCGGCACATACAGCACTTCTTCCACGTGACGAGACACTGCTGATCGCACATCGCTGAGTGTGATTGGTGCAGGCGACTTTGCGCTTGATGTTGATTCCCCGGAACTCGTTTCTTCCAGGAGACTCATGATCCGGCTCGCATGGTCCTTCATGATCGCGTTCGTGAGCGTGGCGTGGAAATCGCGGAACTGACGCAGTGCCCCAGTGCTGCGGCAGTCGAAGCTCTTGATGAAGCTACGACACTTCGCCGCCTCTGTTGACTTGGACGTGTGCAGCAGACGACGCAGCTCCGCCACAATCCGGATACTGCGGTCATCCATCGAGCCTCCCGAGATCCCTCCAGGTTGAATTCCACCCGCTGCTGCTGTGCCAATAGCAGATGCTGCCATCTCCCCTGCGTTGCCCGATAAACTCTGCAAGTGGCACACCCAGGCACTGACATCTTCATCCCCTGTACCTTGGCACACATACGAAAAGCCGGAACCCGCAACTTCAAAGCAGTACGGTCGCTTGGTCTCGTACGCCTCCAAGAACCGAACTGTGATTGGTGCATCCTGTAAACTGATTTCTCCGCGCAGCTTGCCGAAATTCGTCCCCTTGTAGTACTGCAGCGTCGCGGAGAACTCGCCCGTGCTCGTGTTCGTGCGCTTGATCAGCACGAAGTAGCGGCGCTTCCACGTTTTCCTATATCAGACACAGGGATTTATGAAACAAGGATTTGGTCAGTCGCCCTCCTCTTTCGACCGCATACGCATACCCCTCCCTAGACCAACAAACATAACAGCGCACGTACAAAATGTCTGCTTGTTTGTACAGCCAGCCGGAGCGCACGATCTGCTTGTCGACCACCACGAGCGGCTCCTTCCGCGAGATGAGCGAGCCGCTGGTCGAGTACGAGCTGCTGAACTCTGTCGTAGACGACATATGCAGCAGTACCTCCGGGTCAGGCACTTGGGTCTGCTTAACCTTCGACTTCCTGCGCTTCGTCACCTGTCGCGACGACTCGCGCCACGAAAACTTCTTTGAGCCGAGCGACCGCTGATACGCCTGTGCGTCTTCTAGCGTTTGCAGCACAGGCACGTCCTCGTTGAACACGTCGTTGCTCGCTCCTTCGCCGTCGTCGTCGTCACTGTCGTCGTCGTCGTCGCCGCCGACAATCACGCCATCGTCATCATCAGCATCATCGTCCTCGTCCTCGTCCGAGTAGAACTCGCCGTATTTGGTCGCTTCGAGCACAGGGATGTCATCCTTCTCTCGCTTCACGTCTCTGTGCTGCGCGGTGGCGACAACGACGACAGGGGGCGACATCGCGGAGGCGACGGGGGGAGCTAATCCTGTTGTGACCACTACTGTTGCTGTTACGCTCGGTTTGTTTGCCGAGAGCGCGGGGAGGGCATGCGGCATTGCGATGGGCACGCCGGCGTGGAAGAGATTCGCGCTCGTCGCGGCGGGCTTGGCGCCGTTCTTCTGCGGGCGCGCGTTGAAGTCCGGCACTTCGTCCATGAGGAACGCGCTGAAGCCGACACTGGACGCGGACCCCGCGTTCGACAGCGCGGTCCCGCTGCGCTTGCTGCTGCTGCTGCTGAGGCTGCGCGCCATGAAGGGGGGAGGGAGGGAGGGAGCGAGGGACTTCGCGGGCGTCTGGCGTCTGCTGCTGCTGCTGGTGGTGGTGGTAGAGAGAGAGATTAAGGAGAGAGAGATACAGCGGCGGAGGAAGGGAAGAAGAAGGGGGTGCGTACGTGTTGTTCTTCTTTCGCGTCTGCTGCTTCTCTTTCGCTTTCGCTTTCCGCGCTGGACAATAGCAGAAAGCGAGGCGTCGTACAATGAGGAATTCAGCACACTTGCTGCCAAAGGTAGGGTATTGTTCCTAACGTTTTCCATTTAGGGTTTGCCAAATCTCGCTCGGGTGTGCCTATCTTGGTTTGCAAGGGATCCCCTAACATGAGGAATGCAGCTATTGCGCCTAATTTGTCAAATCCGAATGGAAACGTGTCCTAATCTCCCACAATTAGGACACTTTTGAAAATTCACAAAGCAAAAGGCTTAAATCCCGTACTTCCACAAATCTAAAGCTTACTTTACCTCCTGTCAGCAGAACAACAGGAGCCACTCTACGTGAAATGCCTGGTCGTGTGGGAGCGCAGCTCGTGGGGCAAACCCAGACGCTCCGGGTAGAACGTGTGGCTGCTCGGGTACTTGAGCAGGTTCTCGAGCCGCGCCGAGTAAATGTCCACGTAGCGCTGCACGAAGATCGCGAACTGCGACGGGTACGAGTCGGCGCGGAAGACCGAGCCAAAGTTCGCGTTGATCATGCTCTCCATCGTGTTCTGAAGCTCTTCGTGGATGTCCACGAGGTGGCTCACGAACTCGTGGTTCTAAAACACCGCCCAATGAACGTGTACACAAAGTGTTAGTGACATTGCCAACAGAGTGCCCATTTTGCGTTGACCTACACACCTCAGGCTGCGAGTGGCTTCGAAGCTCGTTCTGGATCTTGCGCATGAGCTCTTCCAGCGCGCTCAGCTGCAAGTTGTAATGCATGATACAAACAGGCACAACAAATCCTCAACTGGGTCAGATCACAGTAATGTCAGTATCCAAACTTGAACCAACGCAACCCACCTGGAATGCGAGGAACTGGTACTCTGGCTGGCGCTGGACCTTGATCTCGTCTTCAAGCTCACTGTACATGAGAAAATGAAACAAAAACGTTTGAAATGAGCTAGGTACTTTGCCACTGACAATCGTGGGTAGATGCACAGTCCCAGCGTTTTGCACGTACCGGATGATCGCTCCCGTGCGCCATCCGTTGATGCGCGAGGGCTCGACCAGGTCGGAAAACAAACTGTCGCTGTTGATCATGACGACACAAAACAGAGTCAGTCTACTGAAGTGAACCACGGTGAGACTATTGTAAGTGGGCAACGCGTACCCGATGTAGAGCACGCGGTTGCCGCCCCAGCCCGTCAGACGCGTCAGCTGGTGCAGACTTCCCTGCGTGTACACCTGATTTGGCCGGAGCTCTCGCACTCCCTGCCACTGACGCAACCACACAACCATACACACACAAAGTTAGCCTCACATTTCCCCTAAATGGCAATGGCCCGGCGAATAGCTCAATGATAAAAAGTGTACCTGGACTTGCTTAATGTCAGGCTCGAGCAGTCGGAACGCGCGATGGCGCGTGTAGAAGTTCGGCTTGCGAGCGCTTACGATCACGACTTCAAACAACTGATTCACATACAACAACAACACAGAAGCAGGAGCGTGAGACTTTGTAACACTACTGTAAGAGCTACGAGATAAATCATACCTCTCGCCAGTTGTCGCCGATCATGAACTTGAGACCGGCGTCGATGTACTGGAATGAACTGTTGGTGCACAGAAACATCTTCTTGCCCGATTTCTACAGAGTTGAAGGCAGCCCAATTAGTTCCCCAATAGTTACACCAGACACCAGCCAGGTTTCGCAGGACAAGACTCACCCGAATGCGCTCCAGGAGTGGCAACAGCGTCGGGTTTGGCTCAATGTACTTCGGCAGGTCGAGCGCCACCGCCTTGTGCATCTTGCCACTTACGTGCACCTGCGAGATCGCGGTGTGCACGTCTTCGACGATCGCGATCGGCTCGTACTCGATGTCGGCGTCGATGAGGTACTGGACGACGTCGGCGAACAAGCATGCGTGCGCAACGCTGAAGAGATCGTTGAGCGGCTCCATCTTGGTGTCGCGGTGGTGGACCGACACGTGGCGCGAGCCCTCGTAGAGCTCCATGATTTCCTCGCGCGAGAGTCGGCGACGACCGCGGTAGACGCCCGTGTAGCAGAGCTTCTGGTGTGAACTGATCTTACAGAGCAGCCCCTTCTCGCGATCGATCGCGAGGCCGCGGATCGCGAATGACGGGTCGTACTGGAGCACGGAGATGCCCTCTGGGTACCGGAGCTTGTTTACCTGGGCAAATCATTACATGCGATCACAAAGTGAACCTCATTGAGCAGCAACGAAGTAGCGCACGTGCACGGTCGACTCACCATGAAGTCACGAGCCATCGAGTAGATGAGGTGCTGCAGCTCCTCGGTGTAGTGGCACAACGTGTAATCGTAGTCTGCCAGGCAGAATCACAGCAAGAGCATGCACGAGTACATGCATCTCGTGGTTACACACAGGACAATCAATCAATCAATCAATCACACAGAGTTCTCACCAAAGCCGACGACGTCAATGTTCGAGAGTCTGCCACATCGCGCATATAAAGAAAGTGGGTGTGAGTCTGTCAGTATATGCAGTCGGCCCATGTCCAAGCATAAACACATCAATCTCACCGCAAGTGGTTGTTGGCGAACACCTCGTTCGACTCGATCTTGTAGTTTGGCGTGAAGCCCCGCACTAGACGCTGAGCACACAACACAGAACATCATCACCGCCTCAGTACCCACGAAAGAGCACAAGCACACACACACGCACATGGGCCGCTACAATGCACGTACGTCGTACTCATTCACCAGTCGCTGGATGGCCGGCAGGTTTTCTGGGATCGACGCGTGCAGCTTCGGCAGATACGTCAGCGTCGACAGCGCGCGACTGGCATTCGCGATGGAAGCGCCAAAGCTGCTCTTGTTGCCGCTGCGAGGCACGAGAGACAGCACGTTGGCTCGCGTGACGCCAGCGGCAGCGGACGCCCGTGCGCGCAGCAGGAGCAGACGCGCGTGCATCATTACTAGCTGAGCTCTTCGTGTGGTTGCTTTTCGAAGAACCGTCAAACTGTGACGACGAGTTGATGATGGATGACACGGTTTGTTTGGTTTGACAAGCAAGGGCGTACTGTAGTGGACACAATTTCGATCTGGCTTTCATATGCAACTACTGTACGCTCCTGAGTCTGTTTCAGAGCAGATATTCAGACTCAGAACAGTTCTGATCTCCCTCTCAAACCGCAGGAGTTTTCAGGCCGGCGACAGGGTGAGTTGTTATAGTTTGAGAGGTGTCCTCGCGCGTGATCGCGTTGCTATTATACTGGTGTTTCTCGTTTCGCGATAGGTCTGGCTATAGCGGTCACTCACTTTTCACCTAAAGCCAACTGAACCCATCCTGTTGCACTGGCATAAAACACACCTCTTCAACGTCGCTGAGCTCGTGCACTGGGATGAAAAGTGTTCCAGCGTCACGGTAAACTTCGCAGTAAACGAACGGGAGCAGTGCGAGCTCAAACTGCTGCAGTTTTCAGCGTATTGACAACAGGGTAAGGAGATGAGAAGCGTCCTCATGCGTGATCGTCACTTGAACATGTAGCATTCTAGGTGCGCTTCACAGTTCCATCTCGCTTTTTCGCCTGAAATCAACTGAACCCATCCTGGGGGCTGCACTTTCGCCAGTGTTGAACGTCCGTCCCGATTGGAATTCCTCCCAATCTGTGACAGATCGCTTGTTGAGCCAAACAGCTCAACCAAAAGCGACATCAACGCCATTTGGTTTACCAGCAACAGCAGAGCACGTCATGGTCGACTGCGCACTCACCAAACACGACTCAGAGCATTCGATTCAGTCGAGTTTACCGGACAAGTCGATTCTCAGCAAATAGCAAATCCGCCTCGACATTGGGAAAATATATACTAGTTCAAACGAGTGTACAGTACACGTCTCGCAGGTCTTCCCAACTCTAGTTGGCACGTGCATGCACTACTATATGTGAGCAACAACAACAAACTGTGGCAGTGCTCTCACAATCGCTGACTCCGATCCTGAGAGCACAGCTGGCGTGGGTTGTCTCCGATACGCACGCTGCAGCAGCCGATCCTGATTTACAACCATTTGCAACCATGCCATACAGTATCTCCTGGTTGATTTTACTGTTAGCCAAGTCCCGACAATCATTGCTCTGAGCTCTGTGTGTACAACAGTGAAGCTACTCCTCGTGCAGCTAGCTCCTTGTCCTCGACGCCAGTGAGTGTTGCAACTGAACGCCGGAAGTGGGAAGAAGCACCCGTTGGACACATTGAACAGGAACAGCCTCGGCGCGTTATTCTATTCTATCGATAGAGGAGAGGGTTGTTAGGAGCGACCGCCAGAATTCGCTGAAGCGCAACGAAGGGAGCAGACTGTGTGTGACTCAAGCAAGACATAGCGTCATCTTCACCATCACTCCGCCATCTTCAGAAAAAAACGGCTCTTCAAGATTAATACATACGCAATCACGCTCGCGACTAAAAAGAAATTAAATGATCTACATTTGAAGCCAGATTACCTCTTTCTTTTACATTTGATGTTGTGTTGTGAGCTTAGTTATAATACCAACTAACCTACTTATGTAGCGTGCAACGACCGGATCAAAACTATCCCGGCCTTTCATAATGGGTGGTGCGCTCCCAATCACTTTTCAGCGACAAGATGGATGGATGCAATGGGGATTTGCTCGCAGCACTTCAGAGGAATCCAGCGTCCGTGAAGCGCGTAAGCGACCAGCTCCTCAACAGAGGAAGGATTACCCACGACGCACGTGATCTGCTGTTAACAGCAGTAACGCCGCCGCCGCCGCCGCGATTGAGATTGAG
Organism: Globisporangium spinosum; assembly: GCA_023335535.1. Taxonomy (NCBI): domain Eukaryota; phylum Oomycota; class Peronosporomycetes; order Pythiales; family Pythiaceae; genus Globisporangium; species Globisporangium spinosum. The sequence goes on along the minus strand of JAADVN010000674.1, from coordinate 283 downwards.
ATTGCAATTGTTTGGACAGCCACGCCACGCCCCGCGCCTTCTGCTTCTGTATTGATCGGCTGTAGGGCTTTCTTTCGTATCGGTACTGCCTGTCGCAGTTTTTTCGTGGAGCTACGCTCAACTCAAAACAACGGGCGAATGCGGTGCCTCGCTTTCCAGTTCATTCCGAATTCCGCCTCTTATAGCGCACAGCTCAAGCCACCACACCACCACCAGTTGTAAACGCCTTAACCATGCAGCTTCTCCACAAGAGCCTCGCGTGGCTCTCTCTCCTACTGCTCCT
>JAADVN010000673.1:0-14687 GCA_023335535.1 Globisporangium spinosum | reverse complement strand
TTCTCCAGAGTATCGTGACGAGGCTTCGTACTATTACTACGGAGGGTGCGAGCAGGAAGCGGCGGGCGGATACGAGCATTCCGCCTACCCTGAGCAGGAACAACCATTGCTGGAGGCAGCGAGTGAGCTTCCAGAAGTGCTGGCGGAGATTGAGGAACAGCGAGACGCTGAGGAGATAGATGAGCTGGTCTCGGATCCATGAGAGTCGCATGAATTGCAGGGAGACGCGGATGAGTTTGAAGACGCCGTGGAGCAATGAAGCAACGAGACACCGCACCCGTTCATTCTTCCAGAAAGTAGCCAAAATAATTTAACGCTCGACTTTTTCACCGATTCGATGCTCTTTTAGATACCCTCTCAGTTTCGATATCGCATTACAAGTCATAAACACATGTTAGCTCAGCGTTTCCATTATGTAGTTACATACCCTTTTATAAATGATCATGATGATGTACAAATGTCTGAATCGCGCCATGTGGCAGTTGATTGATAGATCAAGAGCTGCCGAAAAGCAACAGCGAGCGCATCAAACAGACAGAGCGCATTCACTACCCCACACGACAAGAGCAGTAGCCACCAACGCCCCAAGCAGCCGTCTTTTCAGCCTCAGCCTCAACATGTCGTGGCAGTCGATGGAGAACATGATATACATGTCGTACTTCCTGGCGGCCAAGTCCGTGCCCGTGGTGGCCGCCGGCGCGTCTGTCGTCTTCGCCGTGTCGCCATGGTACCATACGCGTTCGCAAGCGTGTCGATTGGCGCTCCCTGTCGTGGCAATCGTAATGGCTCGTATCCTGTACACCCAGTGAAGTTGACGTGCTGTTTTTTGTCTCTGTGTGTGTATATGTGTATACGCAGGCAAACGGTCAAGACGATCCAGCAGGCAAAGAGCACGCTGCAGTTCCCGTTCGCGCCGTTCTTCTTCTACTTCATCTCGTCGGTCATCTACACGCTCTACGCGTTTGTGACGTCGAATCTGGTCATGGGTGCCACGGCGCTGCTGGGCTCCGTGCTCGGCTCGTACTATGTATTTGTGTACTACACACACGCCGGCGACAAGGTACATTACCTCAACTGATCGAAGAGCTCCATTTGCTCTCTTTCTATCGCTCATTGCTAACATGAACGCCTTGCCTTGTCTTGTCTCGTGTCGAATGAAGACCCAGCCGGCGCGTATGCTAACGTACTCGCTCGTGTTCCTCGTGCTGCTGTCGCTCGCGGTGTCGCACTCGCCCGCCGAGTCGGCGCTCATCATTGGTGTGCCGGGCAACATCCTGTCGGTGCTGACCGCCGCGTCCCCATTGTTGCAGGTCAAGACAATCCTGCGCCTCAAGGACGCATCGTGCCTGCCGTTCGGCATGTCGGTCATGAATGTTGTGGCTGGCGGCGTCTGGATGATCTACGGACTCATGCTCGGGGACCCGCTCGTGATCCTCCCCAACATGTTTGCGCTCACGATGGGCATCATCCAAACGTCGCTGATCATCCTGTACCCAGGCGCAGGGGCTCTAAAGGGCCACAAACCTGCGCCACCGCTTGCGTCCCCAGCCCCAGTGCCATCGCCAGTCGCGCGCGGTCGCGCCAAGTCTTCGCATGAGAAAGCGTGAGTGTACTTTTACGTGTGTGAGTCTTACTCCTTTCATAATGGAAAGCAAAGGGCTGTCTCCTACATGTGGTCAACGTGTGCGTTCTGTGCAGGCTCGCGTGGCTAGTTTGAGAAACGCAAAGGCTTGTTTGGAGCGGCGACTCCTTGCGGACTGATAAAAGTTAATGCAATATTCGTTTTGATGCACGCAGACGATCTCTCATTGCATTGATATGTTGAGGTGGCAAGAACAGACGCTTGTGCCTTGTCATCAGCCTTTCAGCTTCAGCCGAGCCAGCAGTAGTACTAGTAGACTGACGTTGAAGGCGGTGATGAAGCAACCAGTCACAGACTCACTTCAGAAGCATCAGAGGACCTCGACCTCATGAACTAACCTCCAAAGATGTCGGTATCCATTGTCGAGAAAATTGTGCACCCAGCCCACGTGCACCCACTAAAACAGCTTTGGGCCACATGGGTTTGGGTCAGAGAAGATGGGACGCGTTCAATGGGTTTCACCATCCAAACCCATATTTCCAAAACATTTGGTGAAAGTCACATGAAATTCTCACCCACATTCTTCCATGGGTTGGCACGAAACCCATCTTCTTTCACCGCATGGGTTCGCATGGGTGGGTGGAGCGAAGAAAAGGGGGAAAACCGAATGCGTTTTGCCGCCCGCGCATCAGAAAACGAAATTCAAAGTCGCAAGTCGCAAGTCGGAAGCCGCCGCGATGGCGTTCAAGTTGGCGCTCAAGAGGGAGAAGGAGCGCATCCAGAGCGAGCTGGAGCGCGACGTCCCGAATGAAAACGAGCGCCTGTACGTGCTCAAGGCGCCGTCCTCCCAGTCCACACGCTCGGACGTGTGGAACCACATGCACTTTGTACACGAGCGCCAGGGAGACAACGGCGCCAGACGCATCACGTTCCGAGCGGGGCCGAACAGCCGAGACACCGAGTTCGTGGCCTGCGTGCGGTGCCTGAAAGTCTGGTCGTTCTTGCCGACAAGCGGCACGAACACGCTTAAGCAGCACAAGTGTCCAGCGGCGGAAGTCGATGTAAAAGCGACAGCAGTAGCCAGTGGCGGTCCAGTCGTCCGCCGCGAGCGTCGCATCCAGGGCGACAAGGTGTCGTCCATGAAAAATGGCAGTGGTGGTGACGATAAAAAGCGCGTCACTGTCGCGTCATCATCGCCCGACCTCCAAGTCGTGCTGGCCACCTTCTGCGCTCAGGACCTGCAGCCGTTCGACGCTGTGGACGGCAAGGGGCTCAAGAACCTGATCCAGACGGTGCTCGATGTCGCGTTCAAGCACAAGGGCAAGCGCCTTCTGGTCCAGGACCTGATTCCCGCGTCGGCCGAAGTGCGCAATAACGCGGTGGCGCGCGCCAATGCGGGTCGCGCCGCTCTCAAGCGCATTCTCCAAGCACACCTGTCGACCGGCGTCTACGCTGCCTGCTCGCTCAACATCTGGACAGATGATGCCAAGGACATCGCATACGTGCCTGTCACTGTGCACTACATCACCGACCAGTTCGAGCTGGCGGATAGAATCCTGTACGTCCAGCCGATCCGCAATGCGAGCCACACGAGGATCGTGCTCGAGGAGGAGTTCCACGACGCCCTCAAGTCGTTCGGTCTCGACCAGTTCAAGAAGGAGCAGTTCATTGTCGTGAGCGCCAACCGAGCTGGGCCCGAGGACGTCCGGTCGGTGTACGACTGGCACCCGAGCGTCGACCACCAGATCGCGAGCTGTCTCTCGACGGTTTTCAATAAATCCACTCCCCAGCAACAGAGCGGTCGACGCATTACAACGCCGTCCTATAAGTACTTTGGCGAAGCGCCGGAGGTGTTCAACCTGATCGACGACTGCAAGGAGCTGGTCGCGTACTTCAAGTACGAGGATCTGCAGCGCCGTCTATCCAAGCCTCTCAAGCAGGAGAACGATGCCAGTCGCTGGAATTCGCTGCATCGTTGCCTGGCGAGTGTGAACGAGGCGCTCAGTGAGATCATTGACGTGCTGATGAAACAGAACAGGATGGACAAGATCGCTCGCGTTGGTGAAGACCTGCTCCGTGAGCTGACCGCGTTTCTAAATGAATTCAAGCTGGCGACGCTGGCGCTGGAGAGGTTTAACGTGCCCACGATCCACGAAGTTGTCTACTGGCGCCACCGCCTCCTCGCCCACCTTGATGTCTACGATGAAGCCGCCGCTGCCCAGGTACCCGTGGATTCAGAGTCGATCGCCTCGCTAAAGTACCTCATTAGACCCATTGTCGAGGAGAAGTTCCAAGTCGAAACGATCCACATCGTCGCAGCTATGTTGGATCCGGCCCAGAAGCACCGTCTCCACAAGTTTGGCGTGAGCGAACACCAAATCGATGCCGGCTACCAGCAACTCAAGAAATACATGAAGGCTATTGGCTCATCAGCGTCGGCTGTCGCGAACGAAGCAGATTCTCTTCCGCCGTTGGCAAAGAAACAGCGCATCGAGCCGCGACGCGCATCGATCGTGGTCAGCCAATACTCGGACGACGACGACGATGGTGATGACGATGATGGTGAAGCGGCCACCTCCGCGGCCAGCCTGGACTTCCATGTCGCGGCTGAGTTTGCAAAGTATCTGCAGTACAAGGTCAGCAAGAACGAGCGGCTGGCGATGCTCGAGTTGAGCAAGCAGGAATTGAATCCGATCAAGCGATCCGATGACGAGTTCCAGCTATTGACGTGGTGGAAGCATGTCGGGAGCCCGGCGTTCCCGATCCTCTCTCGTGTAGCACGCTCCATTCTGTGTATCCCAGCGTCGAGCGCCAGGTCTGAATCCAATGGCAGCACGAAGACGACGACGCGCTCGCAGCTGTCACCGTCGACCGTCAACGACCTCATGTTCTTGCGCTCGAACCACGATCTCTAGCACCTTGTAAAAATTGTTTTGCTAACAGAGAGAGAGTTTGAGAATGTTGGATGTTATCGCTCAGCACATTGGCGTATTTTTGGATGCATGTTCGAATCGTTACGCACCGTGACAGCCTTCTCTCGTCTCCAGTTTTCTTTTCGCGTTCGCATTTTCAAACGAAGCTCTCTCTTGCACGCGCTTGGACCATGGAAGCGAAGGATTTCATCACCACCAATCCGGTACGCACCAGGATGTCTCTTCACTTCCGCTTGAGTCCGTGTCCACGAATTCACTCATTCCCACACTGACGCCCGTAAATGATTTGTTAGCGCATTGGAGAGATCCAGGTCGAAGTGTTTGTCGCGGGCGATGGCATCAACTACCCGAAGAAAGGGCAAACTGTGGTCGTGCACTATACTGGATACGTAAATGAAATCTCTGAGAGCGACATGCTGGAATGGACTGCTGTACTTACCTGCCTGTGATGTATCTTCTTCTTCATCTTGTCATAGCTCCAGGACGGGAAGAAGTTCGACTCGTCTCGAGATCGAGAGAAGCCGTTCAAGTTCAAACTCGGCGCTGAGCAGGTCATCCCGGGTCTTGACGAAGGCATCGAGCGCCTGTGCATGAAAGAACGCGCCAAGATCTTCATCCCTGCAGACAAGGCGTACGGATGCAAAGGGTTCCCGGGACTCATTCCTCCAAATAGCAACTTGATATTTGATTGGGCTACTCACATTCCGCTAGGCGCTTGACTTGGCTCGCTTGGGTTGCCTTTGTAAAAGCTGTTCAAGCTGTTCTTATTCCTCAAAAAGCTTTTTCTTCTTGCGCTCAAACTCCTTCTTTCTCAGCAGTTGCGCTTCCCGCGTGTCGAGCTTCAGCTGGATCGACTTGATCTGCGTCATGTGCTCCTTCGCGCTCAGCTGCACCTTCTTCTCGTCTTCTTGGAGCTGCATCGTGAGTTCGTCATACTGATGCGCCATGACTGGCAGCGGCTTGCTGAACTCCTGCTTGATTACCGAGTGCACCCACTTGCGCTTCTCCTTTGAGTCTGTCTTTGCTGCTCGAAGGAACTCGTCTCGCTCCTGCAGCTGCTTGCTCAGCCGAAGCGTTCCCTGGGTTTACCGCTCATTGCACACTTTGCGCCAGTTCAGATGCGCAATCTGCTCTTCCAGCGACGCGAACGAGGAAATTGAACCGGAGGGACTCAGCATTTTGTAGTGCATTTCCCGAAGACCTGTTCTCTTCTCTTTGCACGGCTATTGTTTGACTCCACCTCGGACGAGGAATCGCGCTTTCAGTCTCTCTGCGGCCTTAGGTCACCCCAGAAACTAGACAAGCCAAGTATTTTTGGAACTCATCTTCATTTATTGGATCTCAGAGTCAGGTGAAGTATCACTGAGGTGTGCCACCTCAACTGAAAGATGCGGAGAACACTTTGTCAGATATCAAATAACCAGAAAGCTGCAAAAATCGAGAGCAAGACTTACCAAGATGTAGCCTGTTTGCTTCAGATGTTTACAGTTTTCAAAGAGTCCCCGCAAACCCTGCAATCGGATTGTCGAACGTGTACCAAATCAAGCTCGGATCGAGAACTGGAATCTTTTGACGAAACCAAGGCTCTGGCTTCTGCTTCTCGTGCAATTGGCTTCTGTTGTCACCATTCTCCTGTATCTCTGTCGCGCTCTGTCTTGCATCTTGAGACGAGGAAGGATTCCCTTCTGAAACTGGACTGGAAGACGGTGTATTGCCGCCGCTAATGCAGAAGTGATGCGTTCGGCTGTTCGCTTGCTTGGACTTCGGCAATCGCAGCCGAAAAGACTGCTTTGGCACGAATCCTGGAATCCCGCTCGCTCGCTTCTCCGCCAGCGCCGCAATATGCAGCGACGTCACTGTCAGACCACTTTAGCATAACAAAAGAAACACGTCCATCAGTGAGCACAGCAAGCATAACATGCCGAGTGTTGCCTGTGGCAATCGATCCAGAGTTCGTACCTTGTAAATCGCTGCGTGCTGGAAGCGATGAGCGTGCGGACGAGCTTCTGAGCGCATAATCGCATCACTTTTTCCTTTGAAAGCTTTGAATCGCTACCGTCGCTTGTTGGTTCGTCCCCATTGAGAAAATCGACCACGAACACTTCCCGCGGACTGAACACTGACGCGCCAAAGATCAGCACCACTAGCCATTCAGATAGCACACAGAACACAACAACGACACAACGCCACCAGTCAGCTCTCATCATACATTAAGGCATCGGCGCATCCTGTCTTACCAGAATGCACGCTTCCTTCAAAGAGCGCGTTCAGGCTGGTTCGAAACAATCGCTCGGTCGTGGTCATGCATTTGATCGCCTTCTTCATTGCCCCACTCAGCACTTTTCTAATATAAGACATGTGTAGGTTCATAAAAGCGCATTCCACACAAGCACCATAAAGCTATACCTACGTACCTTCTTCTGCCTGGGCCAGCAGGACTCTGTTGTAGCGCTTGCTGCTCCTGCTGCTCCTGATGCTCTAGGACGATTCCAAGCAACTCGTCATACACACTGCAGCACATAATCCCATACACATATATACACATCAGCAACATGCAGTCCAAAACACGCAGTATCGAGAGCATCGCTGTACACTTGGCGAACTGCAGTACCATGGGATCTGGCCGCGAAAGTAGAGCAAGAACTGCACCAAATGCGTCACCAGCGCTACGCAGATCACTCCGTCAAGCGCCACGCGATACTCCACACAAAGCGGCAGAAGCGGTGGCGTCACGGCTGGAGCCACGCGCGCTCGCTTCAGCCGCCTCTGCTGCGATGAACTGCTTGTGTCGGTGATGTCGTGTGCGTGTGCGTCTTGGATTCGGCACGCCGTCGCCATCTTCTGGCGCGCGCATTCCGCACTGTCCGCCATGTTTCAAACTGATGAAAAAGTGAGACACAAAAGGGCAACTTGGGATCGTTCCTGTTTAATCTTATAAGTATATAACTAATAACTACGCTTTGTGGTGCTCTGTTTAGTGCTAAATTCAGTTTGTCGTCGGATAAATTCCTTTTATATACAATGCATCCCTCTAGTTGATACAAATAACGGCTTGATATTTGATCTATGCGATTGTATCGACCTCCAACGCACACTCGCTCACAAACAAAGCCGGCAAGCGAAAGCTCAAGACAGAACGAAGGCGAACAAAAGCAAGATGGAGGTGGCGACGCACGTGGACGACTACAACGGCTCGTTCCGCGACACGATGTGGCTGCAGTCGTTCCCGCTGAATACGCAGACGGTGATCCACTACTTCGCGCTCTCGCCGTTCTACGACCGCTCGTGCAACAACGAGCGCCTCAAGATGCAGCGCCTGGGGCTCGACCAGCTCAAGAACATGCGCGGCATCGAGTACGAAGTGCTGCCCAACACGGCCAAGCAGCTCCCGCAGCAGCTCTTCCTCATCCGCAAGCAACGCCGCAGCGGCCGCACGCAGGTCGAGCCGCTCGCGATCTACTACGTGCTGGACGGCTCAGTCTACCAGGCGCCGAACATCCACGCCATGCTCACGTCCCGACTGGTGCGTTTGTCTGTTTGTGTTTGTTTGTGCATACATTATTAGTGGGTGTGGCCATGGATAATATGAACAGTATTGCGGCGTGTTGTTGTGAACGTTATGTAGAAGAAGTGCAGTTACCGCGTGAACAAGGCGTTCCACAAGCTCGCGGCGGGTGTGCGCTTCAGCCCCACGGAGGGCTATGCGTGGGACTTCAGCTCGGAGGACAAGAAGGAGCCGATCATCCCCTCGGAGCGTGAGTGACAGATCTATTTCCTACTGTTCATTTCCCAGCATGTTGCATGGCAATGCTAACGAAATTTCCACCTGCTGTTATGTTAGAACTCCAACTGAAGCTCAAGCAGAAGTACGAAAAGATGGAGAAGCAGCGCGAGCACTCGGCGCGCGTGGACTCGATCCTGATCCAGTTGATGAAGAAGCACGCGCCCGAGATCGCCGAGAAGCTCGAGGCCGAGAACGCAGCCAACAGCCGAGCAGCACAGGCGAATCCCAGCGGTGGACCCGCTCCTGCCGCAGCCGCAGCTACTGGCGCTGCTGCATCAGCAGGCGTGAAGCGCGACGCGGATGCAAATGACGCAGCAGTCAAGCGACAGAAAATGGCTTAACGCACACGCGCACAGAACCAGTCAGACAGGATTTGGATGATCGATCCAATCACCTACCCACCAATTTATACAAGGACGATATGTTTCTGGTATGGAAATGTGTTCATATATTCATCAAAGCTTATCCTAGGAAGTTCCGCACGCATACAGATAAACTAATATGTATTACTCCGACGTAGCAGGGCTCTTCTTCGACACAAAGATCTTCATGGTTCAGGAGAGCTCAGCTCAGTCATCCACCCATCGCCACAGAACGACAGTTCGTATCGTCAGCACCCTATTCATGCATCATCATCATCTTCTTCATCGACTTCTTCCTCGGCTCATTGAGACTCACTCGTTCGCTCACTGGTCCTTCTTGCTCATAAAGTCGTCCTTCTGGTCGGCCGCGTGCTGCTTCGCCTGCTCCGTCTTCTTCTCCATGTTGCGCTCGCCCTCGCGGAGCGTCTCGACCGCCTGACCCTTCGCACTCATCATCTTGTTCTCGAGCGCGGCGCGCTGCTTGCGTAGCGTCTTCATCTTGGCCTTCCACTTCTCCGGGTTGCGGCGGCGGTAGACCAATACGGCGAACACCAGCAGCAGCGGCAGCACCAGGAACATGTGGCGCGCGCAGATGCGGTGGTTCGACGGCAGCGTCAAGCAATACTCTCGGCTGCCCACAGCCTTGATGGCGTCCGCGTTCTTGTGCCACGTGTCTTCGACGTGACCGCGCGCTGAGCCCATCGTGTCCTTCACGCGCTCCTTGACGTCTTCCATGCGTGCGCGCGCGTCTTCTGACAGTCCTTCCAGACGCTCGCGCGAGTGCTCACCCAGCTCCTCCAGGCGCTCACGAGCGTGCTCGCCGAGCTCTTCAACGCGCTCACGGGCCTGGCCCGCCGCGCGACCGACCTTCCCACGGGCTTGTTCAGCAGTCTCGCGAGCGCGTTCTCCGACGTCGCCCGCACGCTCGCGTGCGTACTCGGCCGACTCGCGAGCGCGCTCTTCAGCGTTGCTCATACGCTTACGCGCATAGCCAGCGCTGCCGAGCACGCGCTCCTTGACATCCTCAGCGCCTTCGAGCACGCGGTCCTTCACGTTGCCAGCTGCATCCAGTACGCGGTCCTTCACGTTGCCGGCACGTCTCTCAGCATACTCGACGGTCTCGCCAGCGCGCTCCTTCATATCACCAGCACGCTTGCTTGCGTACTCGGTAGACTCACGAGCGCGGTCCTTCATATCGCCGGCGCGCTTGCTCGTGTACTCGGCAGTGTCTTCCGCGCGACTGCGAGCGTACCCCGCCGTGTCCTTCGCGCGCTCCCGGAGCTCCTCGAGCTTGTAGCGCGCCTGCTCGGCCGTGTCCTTTGCGCGACCCTTGCCTTGCTCGTAGAGCTCGTCCATGTGTGCGCGGCGGCGCGCGGCCATCTCGTCCAGGTCGTGGTCGTGGTCCTTGTCGTAGTCGTGGTGCTCTGCCGGGTCGCCTGGGGAGTGGTCGCGACCTCGGTACACTTCATACACGCGGCTTGGCATTGTTCAGTAGTTGATTCGGTGGTGGTGCTGCTGCTGCTTGGTTAGCTTGCTTGGTAGTCTTGCGGTCGGCTCAGTTGCTTGGGCGTATGCAGCTGAAGGCACTTTGAGAACTGTGATCATGTTCGATCCCCCTACGTCGTAATGTGTCTTTGCCGTGCGGAGATCTCTCTGCTTGAAGGTATATAGAGAATAAGAGAGACACGCCGCTACTACCCAACTGCCTCATCTTGGCGCCTTCTTCTAACTGTTGCATTCACATAGTGGCTGGCTGCTTTGCAGCCTTTGAAGATCAATATTTGAGGATGCACCTTATTCACGGAGCGAGCACCCTATTTTAGAGTGAAGCCAACAAGTCTGCCCGATTTTGATGTGTACCACATTGTACCAGGACCGCATATTCCACATTACCTCTTTTCTGGTTGTCAATTTCAAACCAAGGCGGATCCAACGAACGATTGCAATGGTGGCGGCCAAGGCGACCAGAATGCGCGGCGGCGTGTACGCCTCGAACGCGCAGATCGACGCCGTCGCAGCTGCATCCTTCTCTCTTACGTCTGCTGCAGCTACTGGTAGTAGCCTTCCTGACGAAGACGCTGAAGATATTGCACACCCGCTGCTCGCAGTCGCGCAATCCAACCTCGAGGGCAACCAGTGGGGCGGCGTGGTCTCGCTCATCGACGCGAGCAGCTACGAACAGCTTTGCGCATTTCAACTCGCCTCGGGTGTGAGCTCACTCGCGTGGTGCGGTGTCGACGGGGATGTGCTGGCGCTCGCGTGCGACAGCGGCGACGTGCAGCTCGTGCGCGCGTCTCAGATCGACGGCGACTTTGCGTTCCTGCCACAGAGTGGCGGTGGTCGCGCGATTGATGGTGATGACGGTGGTGACGCAGAAGAGGAGGAGGAGGTGTCGTCGCTTGCTGCAGGCTGGGGCCACGACGATGTCGTGACGAGCGTCAGCGCGTCGCTGTTTGAGAAGACCAAGATCGCCACTGGTAGCTGGGACCTCACGTACGTATTCTATGTGCTCCATCATTGTGCATTTGATGTGGCTCTTATGGTGGATGTCGAAGAGCTCACTCTAAGCGTTGTTATGGTGGACCCTTTGCGTTCATTATTGCTTGTTTATTTGTATAGAGTCAAGCTGTGGGATATCTCCTGTATGGACAAGACGATCGCGACGCTCGAGGGCCACACTGATCTCATTTGGAGCGTCGCGATGAACCACAAGTCGGCGCACTTGCTCGTGTCCGCGTCGCAGGACTGCACGGTGCAGATCTGGGACGACCGCCAGCCCACAGACGCCGTGCAGGCGATCTCGACCGAGTTCCCTGCGCTCGTGGTCGACTGGCACCCGCACAACGAATCGATCTTCTCCGTGGGTTTGGAAGACGGCTCGGTGCTCACGTTCGACACGCGGTCGCCCAAGACGCCACTCTTCGAATCGGTAAATCTTGTTGCAGTTGCCGCTAATACACTGCGGATACACTGGAGATTTGTTTGACTTTGTATCGGTTCCTCCACTCCTTGTTGGCTTGTGTTGCCGATTGTAGACACCCCACGATGGACCTGTACACGCGCTCAAGTACTCTCGTTTCCACGAAGACCTGCTCGCGTCTGGTGGTGACGACACAAGCGTGTTTATCAGAGACGGCTCGCAGGCGCCAGGTCGAGTTGACGCTGACCACTCGGACTACATCCGCGCGCTCGAGTGGTTCCAAGTACCAGCCCCAGCTTCGTCTTCTTCTTTTTCAACTGTGTTGGCGACCGCATCCTGGGACAAGACCATGCGGATGTGGAGTGTCGAGGACCGCCAGCAGCACCAAGTTGACTTGTAAGGACCTGGCCGAAATATATACAGAGGTCAGTGTGGGACGGACACCTTGCTATGGTTGCTTCTTGTGTGAGCTTGTGTTGCTGTTTCCCCATGCCAATAGGTTTGTGCACTGGACAAAGGCTAGATCCCAATGACCTCCTGTGACAGTGAGATACTGCGCGTGCGACTTGCCGCATCATCAAGGTCGTCGTAGCCGTCAACACCATGGTGAGCATGCACTCCTGATACTGTTCCTGCTATCGAAGATCGGAGCCACGGATCGCGCTCCGCCTGCTCCGGGGTCATGCGCTTCCGAGGGTTCATCACGAGGCACTTGCGCACCAACTCAATGAACTGCGCGCCGTCCGACTTGATCGCGCTCAGCAGGCTGTGTGAGCCTGGCGTACGTCTACGACCGCGCGAGTTCACAAACAGCTTTACCTGGAACGTGAGCAGCTCAGGACTTGACAGATCGGAACTATTGGTACTACCAGCGTTCGCTACTGCTGTTGCCATTGAGCTATTGGCGCTTGAGCTCTCGGTGAAGAAGTGTTTGCACCGTCTCGAGCTCATGAGCAGATCGTGGGACGGCTCGCCGAACAGCCCATGATGCACGCGAGCTGCTCGGTCTCGTTCTCCCCAGCGAAGATCGGGTACCCGGTGTGGAGTTCGACGCGGATGCAGCCGAGGCTCCACATGTCGATCGCCGTGCTGTGCGGAAACCCGAGGATCACCTCGGGGCTGCGGTAGAAGCGACTCTGGATGTAGGTGAACACTGCGGCGGTCTCGAGGCAGCTGCTGCCAAAGTCGATCAAGCAGATCTCTTCGACGCGCAGGTTTGCTTGCGCCGTGGTCGCGTTCTGCGCACTGAGGAGCTGCAGCGACTGCTGGGACCCCGACAGTGTTGACGATACAGACTGGGAGCTTTTGGGTTTGATCAGGATGTTCTCGGGCTTGAGGTCGCAACGGACTACGCGCTGGGCATGCAGCAGCTTGAGCGCCACGACGAGTTGCGCGGCGATGTCGCGGATGTTGGCCATCGGCAGCCCCTGGAAGAGCCGGAGTTTCAGGTACTCGTACAAGTTGATGGCCAGGAGTTCGAATGAGATGCACAAGTGGTTGCGGAACAAAAAGTACTCGTGCATCTTGACAATGCGAGCATTGACACCGCCAGGGCGATGCGATTTTGAAGCTGAAGCTGAGGACGCCGAGCGCTTGGACATGGTGGTCTGCAGCTGCGAGAGGATCTGCACCTTGATGAGCGACTGCTCCTTGTACTTCTTGCGGTTCCGGATGATCTTGACCGCGACCTGCTGCTGGGTCTGGTGGTCGAGACAGCAGACGACCTGGCCGAACGAGCCGCTTCCCAGCACGTGAAGCACTTCAAAGCGGAACGCGAGGTGGTCCTGTGCGAGAAGAGGGTAGTCTCCATGCTCGTCGTCGTAGCCGTCATTGAAGAGCTCCGTAGCTGCTGGCGCCGAAGCTGCTGGTGGTGAAGGCTCGCCAGTACTCTCTTCTACTGGACCCGACTTGGCTTCATCGAAAGCTGCAGCACAGTTGTAGATCTTCCCGTTGTAGCGTCGCGATTTGATCTCGAGCGACGAGAAGAAGCAAATGTCACCGTACTGGAGCACTTCGTGCTTTTCCAGCGCCGTGAGCTCACTCCCAAACTTGCGCAGCGTGTACTGCAGTGTGAACGGCGGATTCAGAGGCGGTGACGGTGTTCTTGGTGTCGGAGTATTACCGCCGTGGCGAGAATGAGACGGCTGAGGCGATGGCTGAGGCGTGGTGGTGGTGTTTGGAGTCACGTGGGACTTTCCAATATAATGATGGTGATGATGAGGCTTTGTGTTGCTGAAGCTGAGACTGTGTGATGAGGACCTCGAAATGCGTCGCTCTTCTTGTTAGCTGGTTGCGATGGCTTGGAAGTAGGAGGAGCTACAGTCGTCGTAAATACAGAGACGCTGTCTTCTTTTGTCGGGCTCAGATGGACCCCAGGACCAGTACCAATATCAGCTACTTCTGTACTCGGCGCAAGCTCAGAGACCACTTTCTTCTCACTCGTGAATCTTCGCAGCCAGAAGCGCCTTTCTTCGGACGTCGCGGGCGTCGTGGGCTTGCTCACCTTGGCGGCGCTCGTGGTGTTGTCCGACGATCGCCGATTGAGGAACTTGGAGATCGCGCCGCTCGCCCTCGAGGCTCTCGATCGGGTTTTCACGGGCGAACCCACCGCAGCACTAGCGACACCAGTAGTACCAGAAGTTGCCGCTCCATCGACGGAGGCTACGGGAGCAACCCCAAGAGCTCCTCCTCCTCCACCTCCTCCATTAAGAGCGTTGCTGAGTTCAAAGTCGCTGAACGAAGGCAGTGCGGCCGACAGACTCTTCTTCTCCATCTCGCGCTGGCTCTAGTTGCGCCGCAGTGTGGCTGCACGCGACATTTTTATCGGCGCTTGGGCCATCACTTCACTTGAAATTGACGAGGAGGAAGGAGGTACCTGCTGTTGAGATGGCGATGACGACGGCGGCTTGGCTTTCGCTCGGCCGTGGCTGAGTATTCTTCACGAGTGCTTGCCTCCGTGCCTCCTTGTCCGTGTGGTTGACAAACCCTCGAAGGGCTCGCAGCGTGTGCTTGGGCGACAGCAGCAGCGGCCAGTACTTGGGGACTCGTGCGACAAAGGAACTCAAGGTCTCGCGGAAACTGGTTCAGCGCCACTAACCAGTAATCC
>JAADVN010000672.1:0-14712 GCA_023335535.1 Globisporangium spinosum | reverse complement strand
TGACCATATTTTTGCAAATCTCGAAAAAGTAATCTCATTCTTCGCAGAAGCCTGATGCATTACCTGAGCAAACTAAACTCATGCCTCGATTAGGCTATTCCCCTTATAGACTATCCTAAACCCACGATTCACACCTTTTAAGCATTTTCAAACAGCAAATAGCTCGGAAAAGGCCCGAAAAGGGTGTCAATCTGCGCGCTTAAGTCCGAAAACGCGTTCACACCCTTTCCGAACCATTTTCCCCGTTTTGCTGTTTGAAAGATGTTAACCCGAGCCTACCAGGGGTAGGTGTGCGACTGGTAGGGGGGAAATCGAGTATAGCCTATGTGAAGAGTGAGAATGATAGGCGAAACAATCGTGTATCCTGTACGAAAATAGTGAAGGAACGATTTCACGCATTTGTATGGGCTTCCCTATGTTAAGGACGATAACGGTTCGTGACAGAACTTTCAGATTTTACCTTTCATCGTCCCACTTCTTCATCATTTCCTGCATTCGATAGCATTCGGTAGCCGACGAACCCAGACTGATGGACATCGTACACCAACAACTCATTCTTGACCAACTTCAAAAGGCAACATGTGTATCAAAGCAGCAGCTATACTGTAGTTTCTCTGTCCAATAAATATCTGCGGCGGAAATAGTAGTTGAACGCTCGTTCGAAATCTCTTGCTCGACCCATGCGAGAAAGCCCCACGGTAACTTGCTTGCAACTCGGAATCCTAATCAAGGACCATCCATCACCAACCACAACCACTCGCTCGCTCGTTCGCCCGCTTGTTTACAAATTCGACGTGTCCATGGCGTCGATCGACATGGTCACCTCGTCCGACTTGCGCTCGAGGATGCTGATCGAAGACGCCGAGTTGCGTCTCGACTTTGGTTCAATCACATTATTGATGTTCACAAAGTGGTTCAGCCCCAGATTCTCATTCACGACCAGCTCCTTCTGCTCCAAGTCGCTGTCGTTGTTCTCGTCGTCGCTGTCGTCGTCGTCGCCGCCGCCCTGAACGCCCGCGTACGAGAGACCGTCAAAGGCTTCTTCGTCGAGATCGTCCGAGATTCGCCCCATCAGAGACGAGAAGTTGCCGATCATGGCTTGCGATAAGCTCATGTCGGACGAGATTCCACGCGAGCTTGGCGTCGCGTTTGTACCTACCGAAGAAGGAATGATGAAGGAAGACGACCCGATGAAAGACTGAGACGGGCGACTTGACGGCACGCCGAACGACGAAAGGTACTCGCCGCCGCCGCGGTCGCTGTTCATGCTCATGCTCTGCGTGCTCAGTCTTCTCCGGCGAACGCTTCCTGGGAATCCATTCGCGCTCGGGTACGCGTTGAGCAGAGAGTGGCTGCTGCTGACCGAGATGAAGCTGTCGTGGACACCGCTTCTCTCGTCCATGTCCCCACCGCGACTGCTACCAGCGTAACTGGATTGCTGGTCCATGTTGCTGAACTTCGGCAGCTGGTAGTTGTCGACCGTGATACCGTACACTTCTTCTCGCAGTGAATCAAGCAGACGTTCAAATGACTTCTCAAAACCCATCATGTCACCCTTGCTAAAGAAATGGTAGAAATCGCTTCGTGAGAGACTGTACTTCATGTCGAGTCCAAAGTCGAGGCGGTTCACAACCACCGGCATGATCCGCTTGCCCTTGTCCTCTGCGAACGCGAGCTGGTCCTTCACGAGCTGGCTCGTCAGTGTTTTCTCTGACAGCACAACGACGAACGCCGAGCATTTCAAAATCGCCTCTTTCGCTTCCAGGATGCGTCGAGACATGCCGTCATCTGATGGCCCAGACGAAGAAGAATGCTCGCTCTCTTCGTTGCCTTCGTCGATCTTCGATGGAAGCTTCTGGAGACGATTGCGGTGATCGAGATAGCATCGGAACCCGCCGTCACGACACAGGTCGATGCACAATTTCTTCACAAACCGCCCGTGGTGGTCACCATGACAGATGAAAACGAACTGCTCGCCACCCGCAGTAGCGCTCTCCAACTCTTGGAATGTTTCCAGGATACTCCCACTGGTTTCGCGGATATCCTGCAGCGCCGTCGTGTTGTTGCTGTTTCCAGTCGACGCGGAGGAAGAGGAAGCATCTCCAGGCTGCTCAGGACGGTGAAAGTAGTAGCCACCTTTGTCGAGCACGATGCTGTTGGATATGATGTTGGAGCTCCCGGTGTCCGCAAAGTCGTCATTCATGCTGCTCGCGCTGCTGACACGACTCAAACCACCACCACCCATGTCGAAATTGCTGTATCCGCCACCAACGTCTCGCCCGCTGCCGATATTTTTCCTCGAGCCACCATTTCTGACAGATCGCTGCGCTCTGTGCGCGCCAAGGTTCGTGAAATCGTGCACACTTCTGCTGCTTCCAGCAATTTCGAGAGCACCATAGATGCCGCCTCCAGTGACAGATTGCACGCTGTCGTAGATGCTGTTGTTCATCGTTGTATCCGCTAATGAGCGCTCATCGAATTGCATGGTATTGAACAGGTTCGTACCGTTCGAGCTCGCTGCCGAGTGAGTCTTGAGTAGACCGCCATGCGAGCGAGCGTTCGCTGACGAATGCGTGCTTTGGTTGTTCATCGTGTCGGTCCCAGCACGACGGATAATCTTGCGCATGTTGTCTTCTTTCCGCTTCTCGATCTCATCGCGCAGACCGTCCAAAAGAATCCGCACTTGCTTCTTGTACGCATCTTCGTCGTACTCGTATAGAATCTCCTTCTCGTTGGCTTTCTCGATGGTCGTGATCGCAGGCTCGAACGGGATGATCTGGCGCGTGTACAAATAAACCTGCAGTTCCTCCGAGATCTTGGCGTTCTCGGTGGAAATCGCCAAGATCGGAGTCCCAACCTGTTTCGCGAGCGCCAACTCTTTCAGACACCACTCAGACTGCGAGTAATCGTCCGTGATCACACAGAGCACGACTGCCGCATTCGTGATCCCGCGCGCGATCTCTTCTCGCCACACAGCGCCTCCGCCGATTCCGCTTGGGTCCATCAGATCCAACCACGTGGTCACATTCGAGTCCTCCAAACTTTTCCGCAGTTTCAGCGCGAATTCCGTGTGCGAGTGAGTATAACTGATCATCACATCGCGCGTCCCTGCTGCTCGCTTGATCTCAAACTGCAAGCGTGTCGACGTGGTGCAGTCGATTGGACGGAACCCGTCGTTGTTGGTGCGCATGATGTCGCCGCCAAGACTGAGAATCGCAAGCGCAGTCTGTTGGTCGTCAAGCTTGACTGCGATGTGGAGAGCCGTGTCGCCAGTCGAGCGCAGCTGGTGGTTGATGTCACCGCCGCGACTTGTAATCGCCTTAAACATGTCGGCAGTGGTGCCGCCAGCGCACGCAGCACACAGGATCGGGGTCATATCGCTGTCATCAACAATGTTCGGGTCGGCGCCATGAGCGAGAAGAACATGCACAACATCGAGACGATTCACACGTGCTGCCCAGTGCAACGGGGTTCTACCACGCGCATCCTGAGCGTTTGCATCGGCCTTCGACGCCAGCAGCAGCTCGACCGCATCCACTGCTCCGTTGATCGCAGCCCAGTGCAGCGGTGTGCGCTTGTTCAAACCAATGTACCCGAGCTCGCCGAGGCAGTCGGGGTCCACTTTCTTTCTCAGGAAATATCGGATCTTGTTCGTGTCGTTCATCGCAGCGACTGTGTGCAACGGCGTGAGCGCAACGTCGCCTCCCCAGTCTTCCAGCACCTGTGCGACAGCGTAGTTATGTCGCAAGTACGCCAGCTGAAGCACTGTGATCGTGTTCATGTGGCCTGGATCCGGGATCGCGAGATGATTTGCCCCAGCAATCAGAAGCTCGCGCACAATGTCCGGGTGGTCAGCTAGAAAGATCGGAGGCAAACGACTCTCGTACCTGTACGTCGACTTGGAACACAGGTTCACGTCCGCTCCGTGCTCCAGCAGCCAGCGAACCGCATCCACTCGTCCCGTGGAGACTGCGCAGTGCAGCGGCGTCACAAGCGTCGTCTTGAAAATCGAAGAGTGCGTTTCTTCAGCTGAGACGACGGGCTTGCGGATGAAATAACTCGCCAAGTACCAGAAGAGGTCGCCCGTGGAGAAGCGCACGCGGGACACTTTGTCGTACGCGTTCACAGCAAACCTCGCGCGGTAGAGCAGCTCCATTGCCGCGATATTGCCCTGGTACGCCGCAACGTGCATCGGGTTCTTCTTCGCAAAGCCAAACATCCACAGCGCCATCTTCGCATCCGGGTACAGTTCTTTCGCGAAATCTGGTCCCAGCGTAGACTTTGCGATACGCAGCGAGCGTCGAAGCAGCCGCAAGTCTCCAAGCTGAGCACCGCGAAAGAGCCGTTTCTTGATATCTGCCACGATAGCCGACCGCTTTGGAGGTGGAGGAGCAGCAGACGCCGCCGTGCCGTCGGTACCTGCCTTCAGGTGTTGCCGCAGCTGATGCTGCTGGCGCCGTCGCAGCTTGGAGCGCAGCATGTGTGCCTTGATGTCGCCCGTCTGGTCGCTCTCTTTGAACGCGCCAAGCTGCATCTTCAGGTGCTCGCGGAAGCGCGCAAAGTACCGGATCTGCATGAACGTAATCCAGTAGATGAACATCGCCCCCGCGCAAAAGAGGTACGCCGCTGAGTGGCCGTTGCACTCTTTGAACAGTCTCCCGCTTGTTAGAAAGAAGAGAAACATCACAGCGATCGAGCCTGTGTAAAGGAACATGATCACACCCGTGACTTCGCAGAACTGCAAGAAGAACGTGCGCTTGACCTTCTGTAGTCGCCCAGCGTTGTCGATGCGCTGCTCGCGCTTGAACGGCTCAAAGACGCGGAACCCCGACGCCGGGAGCCCGAGGATGATCGATGCCGGGAACAAATGGTACATGAGCGCTGCGAGCGCCACGGTTGGTCTGCAGCCTTGGTCTCGAGAGAACACGCGGTGGATGGGGTTCCGCACGTACAAGCTGCCGTCTTCAAACTCTTCGTCGCGCTTGTACCCATAGTAGAACACGAGTCCGACCACGTCGAGCACGACGATGATCTCGACAATGCGCACGAGGCGGATCGCAAAGTACGAGTTGAGCTTGAACTTGCCGTTGAGGTACTTTCGTGGCAGCGGCTTTTGCGGCTGCTGGGACGTCGCGTTGAACTGCACTGTCATGTGCTCTGGTGCCACGATCTGGCTCTTGTGCATGTCGCGCAGCGTCTCCTCCACGTAACTCACGGCGGTAGCGCGCTCGTTGCTCGCGCCGTACTCGTTCTGGTCGTACATGTTAAAGCTGGGCTTGTACTGAGAGTGGCTGGTAGTTCCAGTCGCTGTGAGGCGGTGGTTCACTCCGCCACCCCCGCCATGCCCGCCGCCGTCGGGGCGGGGCCGCCGCGACGGCATCGGCTGCAGCTCGTATTCGAACTCGTGCGTGAGGTCGACGTTGTGCGCTGTGTCCGTGCCCGTAGACGACGCCTGCGAGACGCGCGACACGCGGCTGCTGCTATCGCTGTTGAACGTCTCCTGCTTGGTCAGCTCGCGCTGCTGATGGGGCTTGCTGGTGCCGTCTACAGCACCCGCCGCGCCGGGCGGTGTGCTCAGCTTCGAGTAGCTCGTGCGCGCTTTCTGCTCCATCCACTCTAGCTTGGGTACCTAACCAATCACGCTCTCTCGTACACACAGCAAGAATGCGGAAATGGATAGGACGCCTCGCTCTTGTATAAGCAGCAAGAGAGACGGAGGGATGGCGCTAAAGAGAAGGCAAATGACAGACAGATGAGCGCGCGGCTGGCGGATCGTATCGCGCCGGGCGCGTGGTCGGGACTGCTTCGTTTCGCTTCTTCGTTCGCTCGCTCGCCTCACAGACACAGAGACACTCGAGTGTCCTTGAGCGTAGCCTTCCTCCCACTCGCTCGCTCGCCCGCGCGGTGGTCTCTTTTTCGTTTGTGGGGCAAGACAGTCAGTCAGACTGTCAGCGCGGTCGTCAGTCGTAAAAATGGCGCCACCAGGCCTGCTGCTGTTTTCAGGGTGTACGGAAGGAATTAGCGACGATTTATAGCCAATGGGAGGGCGGGAAGGGCGCATGGGTGGACGGTAAATTACATGTTGTCCCACATTTGCGGTGCTTCTGACGAGAAATTGTTTCTGCCAAATGGCCCTGATACAAAAGAGGATAAAACGACAGTTTGGCACGTAGAGGTTGTGTCGATAGCGAGGATCCTGTTCTGGAAAGTCTTGGTAAAACCTGGTTCTGCAGTAAAGAGTGAGTGTTTTCGCGGTTGTGAATAGATCCATATTCTGCGGAAACGATGGTGAGATAAATAGTTTGGTAAACTATTGTCACACTCATACAACAGAATACGCTTGATGAGATGGGAAAAGGAGATGCCGGTGACAGGCAGGCAGGTGGGCGAGAAATTCGACGCGCCGCATTTATTTAACTGACGCTCAGCCTGGTTGGTGTTGGGTTGAGCCTGGTTGGTTTTGGTGTTGGTTGAGAGGTAGTGGCGTACAGTATAAACTTGAAATGAGTGCGAGGTGTCACCACACCCTTTTCTTTTCAAAACATTCCAAATGAGTTGTTTTTCCCCGTGATTTATTTTGAATCCGTCAAAAAGAGATCCCAAAAATACCAAAAAGAAGTCACAACAAAAGCCAAAGCAGCAAACTGTCGAGATTCGCACTTTTAATCGAAATGTGATTTGTATCTGGTTTTTGTTCTCTGCGAGACGCTCACCATTATTTCAAGATGGCCCACTCCAGTCAGTTCGGGTCTCATAGAATACCACCTAGACAAGCGCTCCTGTCAATACTGAGCGCTCAATTTTGTATACGATTTTTTCAACTTGTTGCTCGTGGTTGTGCGGCCAATGTTTTTTTCGTTCATGTTGGCTTTCGTCAAACTTTGTCCAAAAACATTGTGTAATGTAGGTACATATTGCGTTCTGGCAAAGCCAGCTATAAGAGTAAACACACACCAACGACATCTGCTGTATGTATCTACTCAATGAGCATGTGTTGTAGCGCAATATCTTTGCCGACCTAGAGAACGTTTGCTGCGCGAACGTCTGCAGTCACGTCAGGAGTGTGCGATGATGACTCTATCCCACTTCAGGTTCAAGAACCTCCTCAAATACAAAATGGAGAGGTCTGGGGGTCGAGTGATCGAATGCAGTGAGGAGTACACTTCGAAGACGTGCTCAAGATGCGGGAATGTGAAGTGTGATCTCGGAGCCAGTGCTATCTACGAATGCCATTCGTGTCGCCTCACTCAGGACCGAGACATCAACGCCAGTAAGAACATCTTCATGAAGAACGTCAGTCGCTTGCTACGATAGGCGAGGATAAGCTAATCGGTGAGCCTGCACTGCGGAGACCTGCCAGCGACATACATGCTGGCGACACAGGCCCAAAAATATAGGCGAGACGCCATGTTCGCTGCGTTCATTGACTTAGACAGGATTATGCTAACCATCAGAACATCTCTCCCTTTCATCTCGAGCCGCTTGAACGCGAAGCGCAGCACTCAGTCCACCACGCGCGCATGCGTCGATTGGTTCAAAAGACATTGCTGAAATGGCTGCCGCAACCTGCACGTTTATCCAGTCACGCGGACTTCTCTTTGCCACCAACTGGTGGCATTGCTCCAGCTCCAGCACCTGCCTCTGGGGAATCATCCATTGGGAGATCCGGCACCTGAAAAATGGAGCAGAGTACCGACATGAACGTGCGTAGGATCACCGCCGCACCACAGAGGATCACCCCGTAGACCAGGTACACGTCCACGAGGTACGTTTTGTACAGCGGTTGCGCGTTCTTCACCGGCAGTAGAAAGCTCGGACCGAACTCCACGACCGACGCGACAAAGTCCGCAGCGCGCTCTGCTCCACCTCCAGCACGGACAAGCTCTCCGGAATGCACGGCGCAGGCTCGAAAGTCGCGCTCATCGAGCAGTTTCTCCACTGCGAGCTGCACGTTCTGCTCAGTGAACGTCTGGGAATCCAAGAGCAGCCCTGCACCAGCGCGAACAACAGTGCTGATGCCTTCCAGCTGTGTATCAAGAAACGATGACCAGGACGGGACCAGTCAGTGTGCGTGCAAGGCATATTTGTAAAACCACAAACTACACATGCATTGGCAACAGAAAACATGAAAACGCACCTGCTCAGCGGAGAACGGGATGCCGAGGATCGGGATGCCGCTGATGAGCGCTTCTTGGATCGACTGGAACTCGCCCGCGGTGATGAGCACCGAGACTGGTGAGTGGGTCATGAGCATCGCTTCGTCGACATCGTCGCCCACGAAGAACATCGACGTGCGCGATCGCGAGCGGAGATCAAAAGCTGCCTGCTCCTGCAGACTGATCTTCCACACCAGACGCGCGTCGACAGCTTCCAACCCATCGATCTGCAGTCATATACATTCGTAGAGCACGTGAGAACAATAGTCACACGGACAAGAAGACATAACAAAGTTTCCTTCACCAGTGTGGCCACAAAGTGCGGCAAGAGAGGGATGTCAGTCTGGAAACTGATGAGCACGATGGGTTTCGCGGTCACGTCGAGCGCGAGCCACGACATGTACTCGAGTGGCAAGTGCGCGTCCGCCTCCTGTAGTCTCCGCGAACGCAGTACACCGATTATCTGGAATTGCGGCGCGATCGGCCGCGCAAAGTCGAGTCCAAACACCGAATTGACGAGCACAAGCTGCTGCCCGTAGGCGTGCAGTTTGCTGTCGATGTCCACGAGTCCGTGCTCGCGGCGCACTTGGTTGATCTCCTTGTACACCTGCACCATCACCAGCCGGAACCGGAGTCGATAGTAGCTGTTCAAGCAGCGCTCGAGCACACTTGTGGTCTATTATAAATCGATCACCAGGTCAGACACACCCGTACGAGTTAGTACACATTTCCAAGTCATGTGGCTATGGTGGGGATGAATGATTTGATACTGGCAACATAAAGCAATTCCAAGCGTTCTTACGTGCATGGAAAAATTCGAGAATGGCGCTGGGACGTACGCCGGCGGTGAGTCCATGTCGAGCAGCAAGTGCGGGTCGTTCACGACGTACGGGAGCTGCAGCGCGTGGCACGCGTCCAGCCCGGCAAAAGTGTAGCGGTCGACGATTACGAGGTTCGGGCGGTCGTCCTCGAGGTTCTCCATCAACGCGCCAAACATCGGGCGCTGGAATGACGCGTAGTACCGGAGCGTCGCCGCGTAGCTCTCATAGACGCCGATCGTGGACAATTCCTCTAGCTCGAGGTAGTTGCCTCGACCCTTCCCGACAATGTTGCCCAGCGAGATGAACTCCAGGCGCTCGATGTCGCTCACCCACTGACGACAGTTCTATAGCAGCAGTCGGAACCAGCAAGAGTGAGCAAGCTGACATGAGATACACACACGCATAGCTAGGCTAGGGCGTTGGAGAGGAGATCAACGAACCTCTGGCAGCGCAAACCCGACGCGATAGCCTCGATAGAGCAATTCCTCTGCGAGGTGCTTGAGCGGGAGCACTTTGTCGAGCACGGGGATGCTCACGAGCACGATGTACCACTCGCTAGGTACTCGGAATGAGCGACCGCTGCCTCCGACGCTGAGATCATCGTTGGAGCTGCTGCTGGCTACAGCACTCGCGCGAGCGATGCAGAAAAGCAGGCTCACAGCGAGAATGAACCACGAGTTGAGCTTCCAGAGCAATTGCAATCGCGAGAGAAGCGAGGCTGATCGTGGTGCCGCATTCGAACTCGGACGCTGCTGTTGTTGAAGTTGTTGTTGTTGTTGCTGTTGCTGCTGGGGCTTGGCACCACTGCTAAGACCAACGCTGTTGTTGTTGTTGAAGCTGCTGCTGGCTTTCGCGAGCCTGTTCGCCGCCGTGGGCGAGCGCGTCAGCTGCACGTGGTGGATGCGCATCGACGCAAATGGCTGCACGTCCAGCGAGCGCAGCACGCTCACGCTGCGCTGCTTCACCTGCCGATCTTCCGCAGTAAAGGCACTCGAGTCCGCTGCTACGTCACCACCATTGGTGCAGTCGACGTGACTGCCCAAGGTGGCAGCTACGGTCGCCATATCGACCAGCTTGAAACACAAAGTGAGAACGTACAATAGCACTCACTCTCTGAGTCGCTCGTTCTGCGCCGTCTCTGTCCGACGAAGTGTCCACGCGTCCAGAGGCTCTCTGCAAATTCCAAAACCACCGCCGCCGCGTCCGCCGCTTGACAACTCACTCGTTGGATCGCTTTTTGCTGCTGCGTTCCCCCTTTTCGGGTGTCAGTGGCTCTACACGAACAGTCAGCAAACACACAAAGCTACAGTCAGTACACACACGCACGCACACAGGTAGAGCTGTAGAGCTACACAGAGAGGCACACGCTCACCAACCCGTTCAGATGCGGTTTGCTCGTTTGCGTTTGTGCCGCCGCGTGCGCTTTCGATGCCTGTTGCTGGTGCTGGTGCCCCAAGCCAAGCGCTCGCTTCGTGTAACAAACACAGTCAGTCAGTCGCACCCGCTTGATCGCACTCCCGATAAAGTGCGATATCTCTCGTTAAAATACGATTTAGGTGCAACCTCATTACGTACTGTATACACGGTAATAACACGACACGATTGTTGTAATGTGTAGCTGGTGTTGTGATGTGAGCTGTACGAATGTGTGGAAATATTGACCGATATACGGTAGCGACAGACTTCAGCAGCATCGGGAGTGACTCGCAAAGCCAAGTGAAGCGTGAGTGTAGTGTCACAACTGCCATGACCTGAGCAACAGCTTGCGAACCACTTGCTGCGACTTTGGCCGGAAGGTGAGCTCCGAACACCCTGCGGCGTATTTCGTGCTCGGCCGCGAGATATGAAGCCCAAAGCCCAGACTCTGACTGAAAAAAAAGAAGGCAACTAGCAACTACAGCACTTGTTCGCGGACCGCACGGGTCGGTTTCAGATCGCGGGGGCTGCAGGGCGCCACGATCGATGAGTGAATTTGGTACGAGAGCGCAACGCAACATTCAGCGCTGTGTGCAATTGACCACATTGGCGAGACGGATACTCAAAATCTGTACCCATCTCAGGGTGTTGCGCGAATGTAACCCACCCAGAAAATCCTTTTCTCTTGAGGTTGCGCGAATGTAACCCAAGCAAGGAAATCCTTTTCTCTTCCAAGGTGTCACACAACACAAGCAAAAGCGCGCGGGCTTTGAAGAGCGGAAGGAAGGAAGGAAGCGAGTGCGTGAGACTCAAGACGCCAGACACCCAGCACAGAGACAGAGACCCGCACACACAGAGAGACTCAAGGGGAGACGCGCGAGATGAAGAAGCTGGTGATCAAGCCGTACCGCCAGAATATGGGCATGGACCTGGCGCATGCGCAGGGGATCTGGGAGTCGCTGCGCAAGGCGATCGACGAGATTTTCTCGCACAACGCGAGTCTGCTCTCGTTCGAAGAGCTGTACCGGTGCGTCTGTAGTATGCTACATGGATGCGTTTGTATGCATACCTTAGATAGGGGGGTCGTGAGGGCTTGCGTGTGCTGACTGTGCGCTTGTTTGCGTGTATATTTGTGTTATTGATGGAATCTTCTGCAGAAATTCGTACAACCTGGTGCTGCACAAGCACGGGGACCTGCTCTACAACGGCGTGATCGGCGTGATCACAGAGCGGCTGTCGAAGATCGCGCAGGAGATCAGCGCCGTGTCGGACGACTTGCTGCTCGTGGTGCTGAATCAGAAGTGGACGGACCACCAGGTCATCATGACCATGGTGCGCGACATCCTCATGTACATGGTACGTCCGTCACCTTCTCAAACTGACAGATCACAAAAAAAAAGATGACAGCTTGCGGAAATAACACAATCGCACCGCGCAAATTGATTGCATTCTAGGACCGAACGTACGTGAACCAGAAGCGCAAGCACCCGATCTACGACAGCGGACTGTACATTTTCCGCGATACGATCGCGCGGAGCCCGGGGATCCGCGAGAGGCTACGCGGTTTGCTGCTGCGCAACATTGAACTTGAGCGTAATGGCGAGCTCATCGACCGCAGTCTCGTCAAGAGCATTCTGCGCATGCTCGTGGACCTCGGCGTGCACTCAAACATCGTGTACGAAGACGACTTTGAGTGCTACTTCCTCGAGCGTACGCTGGACTTCTACCGCGTGGAAGCGCAGGCGATGCTGGACCATGCGACGTGTCCCGAATACCTTATCAAGGCAGAGAAGCGACTGCTCGAAGAGGCGAACCGCGTGACGCACTACTTGAACCTGTCGACCGAGCACAAGCTCAAGATGATCGTTGAGACGCAGCTGATCAAGAACCAGGCGAAAGCGCTTGTGGACATGGAGAATTCTGGCTGCGTTGCGATGTTCCGCGACACGAAAGTGGACGCGCTGCGCAGGATGTACACGCTCTTCCGTCGCGTACCAAGCACGCTGAACGACATCAGTGACTGTGTGCTCCAGTACATCAAGTCCCAGGGCGAAGGGTTCGTGAAGACCCAGTCGAATCCAGAGACAGCACTGGACGCAGCGCAATTCGTCGAGAACTTGCTCGCGCTGCGCGAGAAGTTTGTGTATTTCCTGGCCGAGTGCTTCTTCGACGACCCGCAGTTCCACAAGAGCATCAAGCAGGGCTTTGAGGGCTTCATGAACACAAACACGATCTGCGCAGGGTACCTCGCGCAGTATATTGACGAGCTGCTGCGGTCGAAAAGTCGCTTCGAAGAAGAGTTGGACACGCGTGTCGCCCAAGTGATCGCTTTGTTCCGGTACCTGCAAGATAAGGACGTGTTCGAAGAGTTCTACAAGACACTGCTAGCGAAACGCTTGCTCAACAGCAAGGGCACGTCGGACGAAGCCGAGAAGATTGTGATCTCCAAGCTGAAAGCGGAGTGCGGCTACCAGTTTACGTCGAAGCTCGAAGGCATGTTCAAGGACATGAGCATTTCGAAGGATCTCATGGAGATGTATCGTAAAGTCGTCGCGGACACGACTACTGCGGCGGCCAGCACTGCAAGTTTCAGCAGATCCAGTGGTGGTGCTGTCCAGCTGTACCAAGCGGCAGATTCAGCCGCACTGATACCGACACTGAACGTACAGGTGCTGACGAGCGGCTTTTGGCCGACAGAGATGGCGCCAATGTGCACGTTGCCCGTCGAGATGACGAAGATGGCGCAGTCGTTCGAGACTTTCTATTGCGCGCGACACAATGGACGCAAACTCACGTGGATGCCGAACATGGGCTCAGTGGACGTTCGCGCTGCGTTCTCTGGGGGCGTGGAAGACGGCAAGCAGCGCCATGAGCTGAGTGTGTCGACGTACCAGGCTGTGATTCTGATGCTCTTCAACCAGCGCCAGAGCTGGCGATTCAAGGAGATCGCCGAGTGGACGCGCGTCGAGTCGAATGATCTCAAGCGCCACTTGATCTCGCTTTGCACACCAAAATACAAGATCCTGATCAAGAGTTCTAAGGGAAAGCGCATCGATGAAGAAGAGGACGTGTTCACGGTCAACGATGCGTACAAGTCGAAGCTCCACCGCGTGCGCATCCCGCTGGTGTCGCAGAAAGAATCGTCGCTGCTCCCAGCTCTCGCGGGTCTCATGTCGAACGGCATGAACAACTCTGCAGACGCGCTGCCACCGACAGTGCAGGAAGACCGAAAGCATTTAGTTGAAGCCGCGATTGTGCGCATCATGAAGACGCGCAAGCAGATGCAGCACAACCAGCTGATCGCCGAAGTGACGCGCCAGATGAGCGGGCGCTTCACGCCAGCGCCGCAATTGATCAAGTTGCGCATCGAGAGTCTAATCGAGCGCGAGTACCTTCAGCGAAGTGCCGCAGACCGACGCCTGTACAACTATTTAGCATAATCGCCGCAGTTTCGACACAAAAATGGAGAGGGGAGAGAGGAGGCGAGCTAGCAGCAGACAGCATCAGCAACTGCAGCAGTATTAGCACGAGGAGATTGAGCGTGCGATGCCATCCATGCATCGCGCCTGTTTGGCCGCCTGATCGCGAGTATTCTTTGCAGATGAGCGACGACGAAGGCAGGCACTGCGTCGGCGCTTTCTAGGTCCTCTTCATTCTTTGCGAGGTCTTTTTTCACTTATGCTTTTTTTTAATACGAGCGAGAGTTGCCCCAAGGTTTGTCTTCGAGAACGAAAGTGTTGTGCGCCGGTGATATCCAATTGAGAGACCAGATAGCAGAGTCAACGGGCGCACGGAGATCATGAAGTATAACAATCCTGAACGCATGACTTTGAATTCTTTTTACATCAAACCGTCGACTGTTAGTACCGTTTACTTCTCTATTTCTTCACTCCAACGCACAAATATAATGGGGTCTCAATCTCCATAGAGGCTGCTGTTCTACGCTTCTCGTCGGGTGAAGCCACGAGAAAAATATCAACAAGCAGCGCTTCCCTCTTTGCCTGGCCCGAACAACTTACTTGACCGTGGTGCACTGATTAAGCTTGAGCGACGCGGTGTACGACGACTTGGCGCCGCCGATCGACGTCACAGTCACCGGCACCTTGGTCAGGTCCACGGCGCCATTCGCGTTCACGTAGTAGAACGCAGTCGTGCCGATCATGGTGCCCTTCTGACCGGCGATCGTCATCGCGCTCACACCATCGCGCACGTTCGCAGCCTGCACCGCGAGCCAGTAGTTGTTGCTGCCTTCTTTGAGGCAAAGCGCGGGCTTGGGGCTCGGGCACGCCACGAAGTCCCATGTGATCTTCTCAATACCT
>JAADVN010000671.1:0-14720 GCA_023335535.1 Globisporangium spinosum | reverse complement strand
GCGATCGGGAGCTCATCCCGGCCGACTGGAAGTGCCAGTACTATCGGCGCGTGTTCATGTGCGTGCACGGACCCGAGCGCCGACGCAGTCGCAGCAAAGGCGTTCGCAGCCGCATCGCGGTACGCGACACGGGATGCACGGCGAGGCTCACGGCGCTCGTCAAGTTTGACGCGACTGCGCGGCGCCACTACATCCACGTGAAGCTCTTCGGGTGGCACAACCACCCGTGCACCCGCGAGCAGTACTTTGCGTACGCGGAGAACCGGAAGATCACGGAGCCGGCGGTCCTGAGCAAAGTGCAGCGGCTGATGGACCAGGGCTTGCTGGCGTCGGCGATCCACAAGCGTATCCTGAAGGTCGTGATCGCGATGAAAGGTGAGGAAGTAGTTCAGCAGTGGCTTTCGCTAGCACACAGTGACAGTTCATTCCTGACTGACTATGGGCGTGCTGGTTGTTATTTATGTGTGCTGCTGTCTTGTATGGTAGGCAAAGAGTGCATTCCGACGAGGAAGGACGTGCAGAACATTATTGACCGCCTGAGAGCCGAGAGAAAGCAGGCCGAGAACGAGCGTCGTGGTGAAGATGGAGTGACTGAGAGCCATGGTGGTGATAATGGTACAACGACCGAAGCAGACGTCCACAGAGATGGTGATGGTGACGAGGAGGAATCGGCAGGTGAAGAAGACGTGGACAGTGAGAATCGATCAAAGAAGAGGAAAGCTGATGAAGGGGTTGCTCTTTCTGACTCGGGAGACTTGCATGATCCAGAGCTGGTGGCGGCACAGAGTGAGAAGAGAGCGCAAGGGATGAAGCTCTTCCAGCTGCAGGCCCTTCTGGACTCTCCGTATTCCTACGACCAAGTGCACGGACATGTGCGTCTACTGAAGCGATGAAGTATCCCCCACGAGGTGGTACCACCGCATGCTGACTTTATGTGTATGTGGGACTGTTGTCTTTGTGTTTATCTGTACCTACCTTATAGCTTCATCAAGTGGCAATTGCGCGGGTCGAACAGCTCCCACAGACGATTTCGGGCTTCCGGCACGACATTGTCCAAGTGTCTCGGTCAGAGACAGCAGCTGCCCAAGAGATCGATTTTGTGCTGCCAAAGTACGTCCTCTATGGGTGCGAGACCGGGATCAATAACCATTGCCGCTTCCACGGACTTGCTCCGTCTTTGGTGGGGGTTAGACTTCCTGTGAGAATGCAGGAGCAGATGTCGTCTCGAGAAGAGACCACACAGGTCGTCACGCTCGGCTTGCAACAATTGCAAGTGATGAAGCAGTTTTATTACCAAGCTCGTGAGAACGTCCAGGAGGCGAAGAAAGCGATCAAATGGGTCCGGTCCGCTGTGTTCCCCCAGACGTGTCCGTCTGCTCCGCTTGACGATTACTTTTATCACAGCAAGGTGCGCATGAGTGTCGGATCTTTGTGGCTTATCAGTGACGTAACCTGTATTTGCCTCGTTGTGAACCAAAGGAATCGATGATCTACTCTCTAAAGCGCATGCCTCTGACGAAGACCCTGGTCGGCGGGAAGGCAGTCAACAAAGACGCGGTGATTCGGTTCGTGGATTCGATTCACGGCGTTAATGTGCTCAAGTTTGGCTCCAGTGCGAATGTGGACGCCGATTGCGTCAAGGCCGTGATACTGGGTCTGCACGCGCGTTTCCACATGACAGCGAGCTTTGTGTGCCCAGGCTTCAACTTTGAGCTGGGTATAAAAGCGAGAGGCGAGAAAGCTCGAGCGTACGGTGCGTTTGAGTGCCAGAGAGACTACGTCACTGGCGTGGTGCAGCTGGCGTCGATGCTGTGGGGGAGCTTCTTTCTCGTCTTGCCGAAGCAGAAATGCTATGTGTACGCCCCTTCACAAGCCGAGTTCAGTGAACTGCGCGCGTTGCTAAAGGGTTTGCTGCGCGAATACGTCCCAGATGCAGTATTCGAGTTTTCGCCAAGTCCGTCGGTGGCTACGGGCACCACAGTCGATAGCGGCGTTCTTGCGCTCCTCTTCATGGAGGTCGTGCTGAATAACAAGATGTGGGCGGATATCCCAATGGACGCAATGGAGTATTTCCGCGTGCGGTACCTAATGCAAACGATGCTGATGGTGAAGAAGCAAAACATCCACGACATCCAATGGGTTTGAGAGGCTGCGACTCAGTAAAGTTCACCAAGCGGAACTCAGACCAGCATCCAGTAGTACCTTGCTCTTCGAGCGTAGCTTCTGAGTTGCAAATGGGCTCGAGGCTCTCAACATGGAGCGTCGAATTCTACATCATCTTAAAATCAAGTCCCAAATCCTGGCGAACGATTCGAGGGGTCTTTGAAGATGTGCTGCAGTCTATGTCCGTGTAAAAAATCTCCAAGCACGTTGGACATCTAATCTATTCAGAAAAGTTTTTTCGAGAGGGACTAAGACCAGCGCGCACCAAAACCCGAATGTAACAACATTTCCAAACACGCTTCAAGATATGGCGAAGAACTCAAGGAGGGATTTGGATCTGTGCTGCAGTGAGTTGAGCTACACAAGCATCTGTATGAAGGATATAGTCAGCGAGAAAAACAGAGGTCTATACTCAACGGAATCTATTAGCGCGATTTGCCACGACATACAAGCGAAAATGTGCAAGTTTGAAGAGAAGAGGTGACCTTAAAGTGCGCTTCTCTGCGCTGCTGAAGGTCGCGGTGGTCTAGCGATTGCGCATGTGAGCCATCGACTCCTTCGAGATGTACGTTTTCTTCGTGGCCTCCGTTTCAGTACGCGTCGCTTCTGTGCTTGGACTCGACGTGTCGTACTGATCGCTCATGTCGCTGTTGCCCATAGCGCTTGACTTCAACGCCACATGCTTCTGTACCTTGGCGGCAGACACATCTGCCGCCGCACCTGATCCTTTCACGACGACAATCTTGAAGTCTGTGGTCTTGATATGCGAGAGAGCTTGTGATCTGGCGAGTGAATTCAGAAATGAGCAACGCAAACCCGAATGACTGGACGAATGGCTCACTCGTGGGTGTCGAAGCTTCTACCTCAGTGTTTTCGATATTTATGGAGGATGTCTAGGCAAATCAGCACACGACAAACAGGCCAAGAGACTTGCGAAGACGACCCCAGTGCTTTTGCTTCAACGTTGCCCTCTCATCAATCGACATGTTTCCTTCCTTTCTTTATTGGGTGGAGTGAGGCTCTGCATCAAGACAAGAACAAGAAGTGACACTAGGTTCATAGCTGAAATAGCTGGTTGATGATTGCCTCAACCTTGCATTTTGAGCACCAACACTCACTCACACACAACCTCGGAGTTGCTGTATCTCCATGTATCACTGCTTCGCTGCGTGTACGCTCCAGTCGGTGTGGAAACTCTGATGAGTCCCCTCTCCCTGTTTAAACGACGCATTCATGTACCACACACGTCACTGACCAGTCCAGAGATGGGACAGTTCTCTACTTATTACGTTGACAGTCCCAGCTCAGCTCAGCGCACACTCACTTGATGTCAACCACAACGAAAGATCCAAGGTTTGTCTCATACTTACGAGTGAAGGTTCTTCTCGTTTGATCGCCAGACGAGCTGCATTCTGATACTCTTCTCCGCTGAAGGTATGAAGACCTTCAAGTCACATACGTTTTTGTTATGTTGGGGTGAGCTGCATGCAGGTAAAGAAAGCCCTGACTGCTGCAGAACTCCAACCTCCACTTTCTCACGCTTGTATGTGTCTCTGCAAGCCGGCGACTATCGACATTTGTGAAGTTGAAGAGTTATCCTCTTTCAGTGGTCGACTTGTGGCTCTGAGGGATATGCATGTATCCATCCCAACGCTTTTGAGCAACCGTTGGTCATCGCGTTCTACTGTTTTAGGTTGTGTCTCGCTGGCGTTCGACAGCACTGTAACCGTGGACTCCAGCACCACGAATGTGATGTTCACGTGGCCCAAGCGAAGTGGATGCTGATGGGATTCGCATGAGACGAGGCACGACGTCTCGTAGATTGGATGAGGGACCAACACTCTCATTGCATCACCTCGTCCACCTTTGGCTTGGAGTTACAGTATGTAGTTATTTGTTGTGAGAGCTGAGCTGTTGACACGAGAGAGAGCAAGACTGAAAGGAACAATTTAAAATGGGCACTTTATTAAGACTGGAATGGCCCAGTTGGTTGCGTTCGCTTTCTTAATCTTCTGTTGGTAGGAGGCACAAGCGTCTGGAGAGGCAATAATCGATGGTCCCTGGTGACAGTGTCTTGATATTGATGGGGATCTGCGATTCAGAGAAGCAGCGACAGCGACGTCCCCTAGCGGATCCGCATGTGCGCCATCGACTCTTTCGAGATGTACGTCTTCTTCGCTGGCTCCGCTCCGGTCGCTGCAGCATCTGCGCTTGAGGTCGACGTCCCTTGTGCGTTATTGTTGGTGGTGATGCGACTTGTAGGCTTTGGCTTCCAGAAAGCGTACTTCTGGGTTTCGGCGGCAGTCTCAGTTGTTGTTGCCGCCAATCCTTTCACGATGGCGAGCTTGGCGTCCATGGTGTTCTTGAGATGCGAGAGAGCTGGAAATCACTTGTGGTCGGAGGAGTAAATTGAAGAATGAAAGAAGCATTTTCACACAAATCTGAGAGCTGTAGTTGGCGGTGGAGGTTGCTCGGTCATGAAAGAGCTTCACCCTGCGCAAGGCTAAGAGACAACGCAAGACCAGGGGTCGCATCATCGTGAAGTGATCCAATATGCACAATCTAGGTACTACAACAGATAACACGGGAAGCTTGCCACAAGAACAAGGTTGTTGGTGGATAAGGGCTGGAGGAGAACCGCCTGGGGTACTGTAAAATTGGATGTGTACAGCCAGGTCTCTGTGCCTACCACACGTAAACTCGGGAGTGGCATGAGATGGAGCGATCAGCTCCAACAATGTGCTGTGGGTCAACGGGACCAACACTCTCGAGTAATTTTTCGGGGTTGTGTGGCAGTGGCGATAGTGAACGTGCGCACAGCTCAACTGATGACTCGGGATGTCGCACCCTCCGTCAAGGCTGATCACACAAGCTCAAGGCACGATCAGAAGAGCGCGTGTTTTGTATACAAGTAGAGTAGCACCAAACATTTAAGCTGATTTGTTTGTATGAGATAAGCACGTCGAAAGAACATCGGCAGTGGGTCCTGTGATGCATCCGTATATTGCCCCAGGCCTGCCACTGCGTGATCCACAACTTGCAAACGAAAGTCGCTCTCAAGGCTTTGAAAACTGTGGACTTTACTGGTGCAGTATTTGCAAGAGCTTCAGGAACTCTGGAGCACCAAACGCATTGCCCCGACAACCCAATATTTTGACCAACACTCACAGTATCCAACTCATCCAATCACCACTTCCAGCAGAGCGTATCCCACTCGTCTATGAATCTCTCATCTAATCAGCACGAAATGGTGAAAATCCCCTCTTCACACCCACTGAAGATCTAATAGCGACAGACTGGAACGCACGTGTCCCCCACCAACCTATACACAGATATTTGAACGAGTGTTCTGCGAAGTCGTTGCGAGTCTCTGGCTATGTGGTTAGAACCAAGGTCGCATTTGCAGTTGCTGGGTCTTCGAGTGCATAAACAAAAGCTCAAAAATGGACGGAGGAGATCCTCCAGCTGTCGGCAATTAAAAGTACTATTCGCGGATGGATCTATATCAGAAAAAGACAAGGAGGAGGTGTCGACCATAAGCCTTCACTCGAAGATCATCGTCATCGACGTGATCCTCCCTCCCAAAAGAAGAAAGAACCGCGTTTAGCAACTCTTTGCTCGGAAGCTCCCATTGCCTACTAAAATCCCTCGCGTAACCCTCGATTGTCATTGAGAGGCGCATCCTGAATCCAAGAGCCGCGTTCTCAATGAAAATCAAAGCGAGAGGAACCCTTCTTGCTTGAAAGAATCTGCTCTTGCATGTGTAGAAGAAATAAATCCACATCTCGACCGTGTATTCAGAAATTATCCCGCCAACGCGTGCAGCAACTTTGCAAATGTTAGGGATCTCCTCTTCAACGCCATCGGATGTCGTGGGCGTTCTGCCTCGTCAGCACCTGGGTCGCCTGTACCAAGTACCGCGCGCGAAAGTAGTCCAGTGACTCGATAGCTGGTGACACATCCGCCCTCATCTTGCCCTGGATCGCCAGCTCCACAAACAGCAGCACCAGGATGCCGCTGTCGTTCTTTCGCGTTAGCAACGCCAGCGCTACTGATGACGCACTTGGCGGTGGCGAAGTCTCAAAATCGACGCCTGGCCAGGCGTAGCCACAAAGAGATCGCCTGTCACTTGTCGTAGCTCTTCGGAATCAACTGCGTCCGAGGTGTATAGATAGCAAACACCCTCTGTCCAATCCAGCACGAAGGCACCCCACTGAGTCGATCGAAGCTGCGTCACGCCAGCAACAAACGGCTTGAAAGTCAGGGACGCACCGTAGGTACTACCTTTTCTGCGACGCTCCTCAATCGACCACTCGAACGTGAATCTCGGACTCAGGAACGCTACGTGGCTGCAGAAGCGAGAGTGAAAACTCAGGGGCACCGCTTTGACGCAGTCCACGTCGATGTTGCTCTCTGCGTCGCCAAACTTGAGCAAATTGGCGCCAAGGATCATGTCCGTAAATTGGGTTGGGGTACCGACACCATTCCGGACGCAAGACAAGATCCATTAACCATGACACTACAGCCACTGGATCAGGTGTACGTCCTGCTTGTTGAGCACCTGGATGGCTTGCCGCATGAATCTGCATCGGAGGTAGTCCACACTCTCGACGGGCACATCCGCCCATGCTTTGCCGTAGAGCATCAGCTCCACAAACAGCAGCGCCAGAATGCCGCTGTCTACTGCTGCATCGGCGGTTGCGAATGGACACGCCTGGAAAACCTTGAAATCGGTCACTTGCACGTCGAAATCGCACCAAAGATCGTTCACGATCGCTTCGACTGCTCGATGCCCAGTTTCCCCGTTGTCGCCATTCCCACAGGCGTACACATGGCAGATCTTCGTTTCCGTGTCGTAGAAGAAACCGCCCCACTGGTCGTCCTGGAGCTGCACGACACCCGCAGTGAACTGCTTCGGGGCGAGGAATGCGCCGTAGAGCGTCGCCTG
Organism: Globisporangium spinosum; assembly: GCA_023335535.1. Taxonomy (NCBI): domain Eukaryota; phylum Oomycota; class Peronosporomycetes; order Pythiales; family Pythiaceae; genus Globisporangium; species Globisporangium spinosum. The sequence goes on along the minus strand of JAADVN010000671.1, from coordinate 7,609 downwards.
CCGTCTCCGCTCGTTCGGGTTGCTTTCGTAGACGAACCCAGGACCGACAAAGTTGCCGTTCGCGTGGAAGCGCGCGTGCAGGTGCAACAGTACCGCCTTGACGCAGTCCGCATCGATATTTCCAATATTCGGACCGCCAAACTTGAGGATACTCGGACCGTGAATCGAGTCGGAAAACCGGATTGCCCCGCCTCTCGAAGACATGCTCGAGCCGCTGACGTTCGTCTTCGAGAGCGGCATGGTGCTCAGCGGATACGTCAGGAATTCCTACATGATCAAGCAAAGCAATCATCCCAAGTAAGAGACCAGCACTATAATCAACCAAGAGCAATGCCAAGACAAATCAATCCTTGAGTACATACCGTTGGGTGAACGGAGCAGTCCTCGAATGGAATGTACGACGGACACGCTTGAAACGCGATCGAGCTGAGCCACTCGATAGCTTTCCGCACTTGGCTCATGACCTCGCGCGCGAAATAATAGCGCTTCATCGTCTTCACCTGCCGGGACGTAAGCGTCACCGAGAGCGTCTCCTGCGAGTCACGCTTCTGCACGGGGAGCGACACGCCCACTGCCGGCGGTAGCAGCTGATGGAGTCTGCACGTGTCGATGATGCGCCGCTCGCAGCCGTCCACCGCGTACTTTGGCAACACAAAGTCCACGTCCTGCACCTGGAAGTTGGGTGGGATGCGCACCACTTCGTGCTTGAACCTGGTGATCCGTTTAGGGATCGCCTCGACCGCGACGATAGCCATGTGCCCATTCTGCGCGAGTCAAACAGACACGGTACAGATCAGACTTTCTCAGCATGAGTGCGATATCAAATTGGCAGAAACACGTACATATCCGTGCGACAGCGCGTAGCAAAACGCTGAGTCCATCATCATCTCCAGGCGCGAGAGCTTCAGCGCCACACTCTGCGCCGACTGCGGGCGCTCGAGGCTCTCGGTCAGCGCAGGAGGGATCCCCATGCGATACGCTCGCACTCTCCTTTTGCTGCTAGGATTGGTGGTGCTGTGCTGCAGGGTATTAGAGATCGCATGTGCAGATGCCGCCAACAACGATGGGATCGCGGTGTACTCATCCTCAAACGAGTCTCCTTCCGCGTCCACTTCCTCTTCCTCCTCGTCGTTGTAACTTGGCGCGTTGGATACTAAGCTATCCACCGAAACGCGGCCTCTCTTCTTCTGCTTCTTGCTCGCACTGCTGCTTGTCTTGCGCTTCTCTGTTTGCATCCGAAACACGGCATTGCGTATGTCTCGAAGCTGGAACACGCACTCCTTCCCTGTGGTCTCGACCACGTACTTGGACACGACCTCGAAGATCGCCTTCGCCTTCTCGCCCTGGGCGTCCAGGCGCGCAATCATCGCGAGCAGCGCAGGGTCCGTGATCCGCCGGTTCTCCACGTACGAGTAGTACTGCTCGCGCCCCACCGGGTGGTTGTGCCACCCGCGCACAGCCGCACGTATCGCGTGCGAGTGGGTCGCCTTGTTGAACGTCACGCTCGCGTTGATGCGCGCCGTGCAGCCGCTCGCACGCACCGTGAGCGGCGCGCTCTTCTGGAGCCGCTTCTCGCTCGGCTGGTAGGTCAGCCCATGCGTGCACGTGTACGTCTTGGAGTAGAACTCCCACGAGTCTGGCAGCAGCCCTCCGCACACGGTCGGCCCCGACGACGCCCGCTTGTTCGGCGCGAGCTGCTTGGCGAGGTTCGCGTTGCGCGCGCGGGTCGACACGGTCGAGCGGATGCGGAACACCTGGTACGACTGCGCTGCGAACTCGCGGATGTAGCTCTCCAGTGCGCCCCAGTTCTCGAAGCTCGCGGGAAAATTGGGCTCCGAGTCGTCGTCGTCGTCGTCGTCGTCGCCGTTGTCGTCGTCATGGGAGTCGTTGACGACGGCGGCATTTGTGCTGCTCTGGGCTAGACGCTCGCTCACCTGTCCTGCACATGTACCTGTCTGGATGGTTGGGTTGTCACCATGGGCTCCCTGATAGTCGCGCTGCTGCGAGTGCTGGTGCCCTAAGCCCGTGTCCTCGTTGATACTCGGAGTCACTCGATCTTGATGACGCGCTCGCTCGCTCTCCTCGTCGTCGCCGCCTCGAAACGCAGCGGCCGCCGCCGCGATCGCAGCTGCAGACGGGAGCAGCGAGGAGAAGCTGGCGCGCGCTTCCGCTGCTTTGTGGTGTTTGCCTGCGTGGGCCGACAGCGCAGAACTGCTGCTGCTGGACGCCTGCGCTCCCGTCGAGTGGCGCCGCCCGCTCATCTTTGTTATCTCACTGTTTTTGCTATGATTCACTGAGAATGAACGTGAACTTTTCCCAATCCGTCAGAACGTAACCCTCTGGGTTACAGAGTACTCTTTGACAAATGAGGGTTGTTTACATTTTGAAAAAGCAGGTACAAATGGAAAAATCGACAGCATACTGTAATCAAGTCAGCAAGGATGTTTTCTTTTTGCTCTAAACACGTTTTTGCTGTTTTTAGTAACTGTTGCTTACGTATTTCCGTGGATAACGACAAACGTCGTGTAACTTACACCATTTTCCAGCTCTTGACAAGCTTTTGCACGCATATCTGGTGGTTCTCCCACACTCTGCGTCGGTCAGCCAGGAATGGTTACCCGATCAAGACGCGCTCCTGACCCTGTGGAACATCATCCGAGCCATCACAGTGCACGTCATCTGGTTGGATCGCAATGCAGTCGTCTTCAAGAGCCGCAGCCCAACTCCACCAAGATCTCTCGTCGCGAAGGTCTTGTCCACATTTGCCGCCCACGTTCGAGCTCTCTTGTGCCAGGACAAAGCCACGCCAAGTAGTCACGACACCACTGCTACCCAGCGTGTAGTCACCAAGCTTCGAAACTCCCCCCACTTTGGCTCTTTCTTCACCAACAGAAGCCACCTCCTGAAAATCCACAAAGTCTCGAACCTCTCCACGTTTAGACCACCTCGTTAGTCGGGTTCTCCCCTGTAGATCCAAGGTAAGTTAGTACTGCAGTTGAGTTTTCACCTGTCTAATCCGGTAATCGAGACATTAAAAAATCAAAAAAAATTGCACGCATATCTGGATTCTATTAAAAACGAGTCTGAATAGCAAATGTATCGGAACAGTGATTTACCCGCTTTTGCAAATGTGCACGCACCCTTGAATTTACCTTTTTTAAACGAGAACGTACAGATTTGCATGCGTCCAAAAAAAACAGCTCTCTTGGCGCCATTTTCGAAATTCTGGAACGCGAGGGACGGAGAGAACGTCAGCGATGACGGCGACGGATGCGCAGCAAGCCCACGCAGCGTCTACTTCGGCCGCCTCCCCTGCGTACCCCAGCACCACAGCTGCGCCTTCACCATCATCTGCTGCTGCGCACGTCGGCGGTGGTGGCTCTGAAGCCAGAGATGGTGCGCGCACTGAGCTGCAAGTGGCGGTTCAGGACGACGATGAGGAAGTAGAGGAAGAAGAAGAGGAGGATGAAGAGGATGCGGAGGAGGAAGAAGAGGAAGACGTGGAGGAGCAGAGCGCGCAGGTGGCGGCGACGCCTGCGGACAACGAGCGCGATGTCAAGAGCCACGTCGAGAGCTTCCCCGAGACGTTCCCATCTTGGGAAGCGTTTGAGGAATACCTAAAGGAGTTCAAGCACGATGCGTACCAGATGTTCCTCACGGCGTCAGCCACCCCATCAGTGAGGCGCAACGTGGCGCTGAAGAAGCGCAAGTGGCACAATGCGAGCAGCGAGAATGAGCTCATTCCCGAGGACTGGAAGTACTACCGGCGCGTCTACACGTGCACGCACGCGGCCAAGAGCAAGCGGTACCAATCGACCAGCAAAGGCATCCGCACCCACGCAGCGTTGCGCGGCATGGGGTGCACTGCGCAGTTCTCAGGTGTGGTCAAGTACGACAGTCAGGCGCGGCGCCACTACATCCGCGTGAAGCTCGAGGGCTGGCACAACCACGCGTGCGACCGCGAACAGTACTATGCCTACTCGGAAAACCGACGCATCACGGAGCCTGCGATCCTGAACAAAGTGCAGCGACTGATGGACAGGGGCTTGGGGGCATCGGCCATCCACATGCGCATCTCCAAGATCATCACTGAGATCAAAGGTACGCTGCGTGGAGGAATGGGGGAGGTAGACAGACACGTGTAGTCGGATAAGTGTGTATGTAGCCTTGCGACTGACTGGCTGGTTTATTGACTGGTGACTTTGTTGTGTTCACAGGCAGCGCGTGTGTTCTGACGAAGAAAGACATACAAAACCTCATTGGGCGTCTGAAAAACGACGGAACGCAGTATAGGAGTACGCGTCGCCGCCGTCATCGTGGAGACGGCGACGAGGAGCCCGAGAAGGAGGCGAATGACGGCGTCGAGGAATCGGCAGCAGGAGCAGAGGAAGATCAGAGCACTGAGAACCGACCAAGAAAGAGGAAAGCTGCTGGCGAGATCACGTTCTCTGACTCGGAGGATTCCGACGATTCTGAATTGAAAGCGCTGCGCGAGAAGCAACCCCGAGGCGTCAAGCTCTCGACGCTGCAGGCGCTTCTGGACTCACCATATTCTTATGGCCAAGCGCATGAAGACGTGAGTTTGTGGCAGAGGTTTCCTGAATACGCATCAATTTGGTAAGCTCAGCTTCCTCATTTTCGATTGCTATGTACAGATCGAGCAGGTGGTGACAGCGCGTGCTGAGCAGCTCCCACAGACCATTTCGGGCTTTCGACACGATATTCTCCAGGTGTCTCGGTCGGATGTCGCGCCAGCACAAGACCTCGAGTTTGTGCTGCCAAAGTACGTCCTCTTCGGCTGTGAAGGTGGGGTCATCAACTACTGTCGGTTCCAAGGGCTCACTCCGCCGCGAGTGGGAATCAGACTCCCTGTGAGGAAACAGGAACTATCGTCTCGAGAAGAAATCACCCAGGTCGTCACGCTCGGTTCGCATCAGTTGCGGGTGATGAAACAGTATTACCTGGCTCGCGAGAGCATCCAGGAGGCGAAGCGAGCGATCGGGTGGGTACAGGCTGCTGCATTCCAGACCTGCCCGCCTCCTCCATTTGACGACTACTATTACCACGACAAGGTGCGTGAAAGTCGGAGTGTGCTGTTGTGTGGGGTACGTGTCGTTTGCTTCACCACTGGTCTAAACGTTTGTCTTTCATAGGAATCAATCCTCCACTCGCTCAAGCTCATGCCGTTAACGAGGACTGTGGTTCGCGGGAAGAGCTTCACTGCGAACGTCGCGGTAGAATTCACCGACGCGATTCAAGGCGCCAACGTGCTCAAGTTTGGGTCGAGCGCAAATGTGGATGTCGATTGTGTCAAGGGGGTGATCCTGGGTCTGCACGCGCGCTTCCACACCATGGCGAGCTTTGTATGTCCAAGCTTCAATTTCGAGAAGAGTCTCGACGCGAGTCGTGAAACGTTCCGAGCGTACGGCGCGTTCACGTGCTTGCGAGAGTTTGTCGCTGGCGCGGTGCAGGTAGTGTCGAGGCGCTGGGGGAGCTTCGTTTTGACTGCGACGACGCGGAAATGCTACGTGTACGCGCCATCACAAGCCGACTTCGAGGAACTGCGCGCGCTGCTGAGCATTTTGCTCCACGAGTACGTTCCGAATGTGGTGTTTGAGTTTGCGCCAAGTCCGTCGGTGGCTACGAGCGCCACTGTTGATAGCGGTGTTCTTGCGCTCCTTTTTGTCGAGTTGATGCTGCTGAAGCAGACGTGGGCGGACATTCCAATGGACGCGCTGGAGTATTTCCGTGTGCGGTACCTGATGCACGCGATGCAGGTGGTGAAGAAGCAAGACGTCCACGCCATCCACTGGGTCTAAGCACTATAAACAACCAACGACTGACTGAGTATCGCTATGCAGAATGCAAACGTGCCCAATCGTGTAGCCCGGAAACCGCTGAGATTTGCCTGCCTAGCAAAGGTAGATGAGATTGCCAATGCCTACAATAGCTTGATGCTACACTGAAAAGCTGCCAGAGACGACATACGAAATAATGAATGACAGCTGGCTGCACCCTCACTCCATTTGCAGGTTGTCTCTTTTCCCACGACATGGGGCCTTTCCTGAAAGCCTCTCACGGGCCCTCTCTTTAATTAAGAAACACCTCCGCATGGGTGTCCCAGAGAATTAAACCACCCACACTCTAATTCTTCGTGCAAAAGCGAGCTAAACTTTCGCTGACGATTGTGATTGAGATAAAAGGTTTAGATTCACATTCACACTCGTTTTCTTTCACTAAATGAGTTTGAATGTTTTAGACAGTCTCAAAACCTCTGACTTTTCAAGTGGAACGACAAATCCACCGTCAACAAATCCATTTTTCGTTTTTTTGCAAGCCTAGGTTCTTTGAATGGTGACCACTTCAATCGTGCTCGCTGCATTGGAGCACACACTGTGTTAACTATCCACGAATTTTCATCCTACGCCATCTAGAGTTGTCTTTGAATATTCGAGACAGAACTGTTGGATCACTGAAGCGGTGACTCCTACAGAACGAGAAAGAAAAAAACTAGGGACCAACTGTTGCAGAATGAGCGACCTTCAAAGCGATGAAGCGTACTCTCCGATCACTATACTTCGTCACAACATAATGCATTTTGCACGATATAGTGTAAATTCTCGATAAGAATTGGAAACGCTTAGGAGCAGTTTAGCAAATCGAACAGACTGGATACGTACATTTTAGTGCTGTAGAGCGTAGTAGAAATTAATGGAAATTAATTAGTCCAACATCTGCGGAGATTAACACAATCGTTGGCTCTTTTCTACTAACCTGTCCCACTGTCGAGTCCAGCCACCCTCAGTGATTTGACTCCAGGAACAAGTTTGTTCCCATCATTTGGCTGGCACGTCAAATCAAATCTCGTGGTTGGGATGACTCAAAACCTCTGAAACCTCGCCTCCCTAGAACAGAGTCGAGCAAGCAGCTCGTACTATACGTGAACCTCCACTGGACTTTGGGTTCCAGGAACAGATTTTGCCCTTCATACCTACCTGGCGTTGGATCGTGGCTTCTGAACCCGAAGTCTTCATTTGCAGAATCTCGTTACTATAAGAAACTCACACCATTACAAACTCGATGCCACAGTCGCCACAGTCTCATCTGCGTATTGTTGTCCCGCATCACCAGTGAATCCCATCCACGTCTGATGTGGGTTGTCATCACGCACGTCGTGGGTTCGTTCGTTCACATGCACGCAACTGACTGCTGGTTGGCATTCACATCTGAGGGTGTAGCCTCGTTTCCGTCCTTTCCCCGCTGCCGTCTGCAGAAAAAGATCGCCGTGCGGTTCGGAAAAGTACCCAGTTTACCCAGTCTGGAGATCACCATCTGGGCTGATTTGATTTGTTTGCAGTGACCGACTGGGGTGGAGGTGGTGGTGGGTAGGTGGGGTGTGACGGTCACCACGTGAGCCTTTGATTCAAATCTGATTGGCAGCACCCAACTCTGCAGCATGTTTGTTGCGTCAGAGCTTGTGCATTTGCGACTCATCTTCAGAGCTCGACAGCCTTCCTCGATATCCATCCATCCACCAAAACATCATGTGAGCTAGGGCTCCATACAATTCTGCGGTGTAAAACTGAATGGGAAACCTGAGCAGTAGGTG
>JAADVN010000670.1:0-14720 GCA_023335535.1 Globisporangium spinosum | reverse complement strand
CAGTACTCTGTCCTGGGGGCACGTATGGCGATGTTGAGGGTCTCAATACTCCAAAACGCGCGGGCGATTGCGCCGAGGGCTTTTTCTGTCCGCGCGGCAGCATGAGCGCTACGCAAAACGAATGCGGTGGCGCGCATGTGTACTGTCCCAAGGGCTCTTCAAAGTCTTTTCCAATCGCTGAGGGCTTCTACACCATCGGCAAGCTCTCCCTTGCCACTCAGAACTAGCCTGTGGACGACTCGATCCGACCAACGGCACTGCGAGCCAGGCCATTTTTGCATCAGTGGCGAGCGGTTCCCGTGCCCAGCAGGCACATTCGGCGGCAGATTCGGACTCACTACGTCTCAGTGCTCGAGTCTATGTCTTGAAAGACACTAGTGCCCAGAGAGGAGCATCGTCGGCTCAGCCTTCCCCTGCGGCTCGAGCGATTTCTTTTGCCCGGAGGGGTCAGCAACTCCGACGCGAGCGTCTCAAGGGTTCTGCACCATCGGCGGCGCGGAGGGCGCCTTCACAAGAACAGATCAGAGACTGGCACTCCCGGGGGAGTTTGCGTGGAAAGGCACGTGCTTCCAGTGTCCTGGGGGCACGTTCGGCAGCTCAAGCGGTGAAGTGAGCTCACGGTGCTCGGGGTCTGCGCGCCTGGGTACTATTGTCCTCCTGGGAGTACCAGTTCAATCGAGGAGTGCGGTGGTCCTGACAAATACTGTCCTCAAGGACTTGGAGCTCCGCTGGATGTCCACATTGGATACTACACCTCCATAGATGGGACGCAGGTGGACAACCAGTGTCCACCTGGGATATACCGCGGTTTCGATGGCACGATAGTCAACAATTTCATTGATTTGCTCACGGGGAGAAGTCCGATCAGCGTCAGCTACGGGGATTCCCAGTTCCCACTCGCAGCCTGCGTCAACTGCCCTCTCGGCACGTTCAAAGCGGTCGCTGGCGACGACTCAGCGCTCTGCGTGCTCTGTCCCGAGTCCACGCCAGTCAGTACAGCGGATCGGCGCTCCTGTGAGTGCTCCCGTCTTGCCAGAGGACTCCCATACGAAGCGACCAGTTTCAAGCTCCGATTCGACGTTGATACCTTGTCATGCAACCAACTCCCCCTCGACAGCGTACAACTCGCGCCAGCCGTGGCGAACAACAGCGTCTTCACGTGCTTCAAGCAGTTTCCGTGCGAGCAAGGCTATTATTGCCAGTCAGGGATGCGATATCCATGTCCAGGTGGACGCTTTGGCAGCAGCGCAATGGAGACCAGCGGCACGTGCATGGGGCTACGCACGCCAGGGTTCTTCTGTCCGCTCGCGAGTACAAACAGCATGGCGCGGGCGTGTGGGAATGCGGACGTGCACTGTCCTGCGGGGAGTGCGGTGCCCACGCCAGTGCTGCCAGGCTACTACTCGATCCGCACGAGTCTCATCGCGCATTCCCTCGTAATGCCGTCTTCCCAAGATCTAGCGAAGGCTTCGCTTCCAGCGGGAGTTGTGCAGTACGAAGCGCGGAATGCGACTGTGAACGAGGAGATTCGAGACGCGCACGCGCAGTGTGAAGCCGGATATTATTGCGTGAACGGGCGAAAGTTCATCTGCCCCGCTGGTCGCTACGGAGACCAACTCGGAGAGACTTCGCCCTCAGTAAGTAACTTGGCTTTCCCTATTACTCTGACTACCGATATCTTTTCTCTAACACTTCATGTTAATGACTGTTTGGTGCTCCAAAGTGCGCGGGGAATTGTCAGCGAGGGTATTTTTGCCCTCTTAGGAGCCTCTCGGCCACGCAGAGCGAGTGCAGCGGCAGCAATGTGGTGTGCCGCACGGGGTTTTCACTACCTGCGCTCGTGCCACCAGGGTACTACTCGGCCGAAGGCACGAACGCGACGCGCTTCTGCCAGCGACCCTGTCAGACTGAGTATTTCTGCGTCGGCGGCGTCAAGTACCAGTGTCCCGAGGGCGCTTTCGGTGCAGCGAGTGGGCTGCAGGACCCAAAGTACTCGGGGAAATGCTCGTCAAGGTACTACCGCCCGTCGTATCCGCATCCTCCAAGTGTGAGCTCAACACAGAATGAGTGCGGCAACTCGACAGTGTATTGCCCCGAAGGCACTGGGAATACGCCGGCGCTGGTGCAAAGCGGCTACTACACTGTTGGCGCGGGCGACGGCAGCGGTGATGTGCGCAACTCGGCCCGCATTGCACAGCAAATCTGTCCAAAAAGACATCACTGTCGTCGCGGGATCGTGATTCGGCGTCTGGAAAGCACCTATGGGGATGAAGGACTGAGCGACACTTTCTGCAAAGGCTGGTGTCCATCCGGGTTTGCGTGTCCGCGAGGTACAGCGAACTATCATGCAAACCCATGTCCACGCAGAACGTACGCACCAAAGGGGTCTACATTCTGCATCGAGTGTCCGTCAGTGACAGACATCCACCTGAGCACGGTCCTCTCGATCTTCAACATTGTCTCAGAGGGGCAGGAGCAGAGGCCATGCACAGACAAACGCGAGTGCTGTTTTTTGGGTAGACTCCATTATTTGTTAATAATATGTGAGACTCTAGTTGCCTGGGGCTGCTAAAAGCCGAACTTCGTCGCCAATCTGAGCCAAAGTGCCGCCGTTCTCTGTGAACGCCACGCGCACTTTGCCGGCCTTGCCGAAGGGCTTTTCAATTTTACCGACCTCCTCGACGCCTGGGAGCTTGGAGACGACGACAACGATCTGTTTGCCAACAGCTACGCACGCTTCCTTGTCGGAAGCGAAGAGCCCCGTGATGATGACGAACGGATTGCGGCCGTCAGCCGTTGTTTCACCTTTCAGGCGCTCAATTTTGCCTTGAACTTGTTCTGAGGCTACGAGATTCGAAGACAGCGATATGCTGTCCACCAGGTCTTTCGAAGAAACAGAAGAAGAAGAACGGGAGTCCTCCGCTGCTTCTTCAGTCACTGAGACTGGACTGTGAGGGGGAAGTGCGAACGCCTCTGGGTACAGCAGCTGGTCGTCCTGTAGCAGATTCCCCGCAGCTTTCGATCTGCTTGCTCCATTGCTACCCCCTCCACTGGCTTTGCCTCCTCCTCCTTTTCCCTTTACGACCGGCGCTTTCAACACCACGAGCTTGACAAACCGCAGGATGATCTTCTCCCCAGCTATTGGAAGCTGTCTCCCTCTAGTGGACGACTCGATCAGCTCAATGCGAAACTTGCCCGCTTTTCCAAAAGGTCCCAGGATCTTCCCCAGCACCTGCGAGGCTTCGAAGAGCACCGTCACGTTCGCGTAGACGCTCCAGTCGACGTCCTTTGAGAACATGTCGCGACCGATCACCACGCGCATCTTCTCAGCGTCATCGGCTTTGTCGACAACTCCGTCGCGCGACTTGATTTTGCCGATCCGCAGGGTGGCGAGAGGCACTGTCATCTGTTTGCTAAGCGGATTAGAGGAAGAAGATGACGACTCACCCATCTGGTCCTGGAGTGACACTGTTATCGCTATCGCCTGGACGCGGCCATGGAACGCGAGTCGGCAGGCGAACTTCTTGGGGTCGAGGTCTAGTCGCGAGCAGACCACGAGCGCGCCTGGCTGGCATAGGATCGGCTGGTCGAACTGCAGCAGCGCATAATAGAAGACCTGTGCTACGTTGTCCACTTGCTGGTCATTCTCCTTGTCGTCGTCGTCCTTCATCGCCACTGGTTCAATCTGAGTCACGTGCTCATAGAGACACTTTGGATCAAAGCCTGTAGCATCACCACCGCCACTGCTGCTGGCTTTGTCGATTCGCGAGAAGAACGTGGCGACCGCGACGACCGTGGTGTGGCCGATCGTGGCGTGGAACTTGCCACCGGTCTTGCAGCTGCCGCCCTGGAAAAACGTGATCTGGTGCACTGGCACGACCACCTGGCTTACGAACGTCATGCTGCGCGGTGTGATGGCCATGCCGCGTTCCACGAGTGACGCGTCGAGGCCTCTCACGCAGATGCCCACGCGATCGCCCTGCGCTGCTTTCGCCACGCTCGTCTTAAACATCTGCATGGATTTCACTTTCTTCACGACTTGGAGGCTCGGGATCTCGATCTCGTCGCCGATCTTGATCGATCCAGAGAGCACCGTGCCCGTGAGAATCGTCCCGTTGCCCTGGATCGCGAAGCAGTGGTCGATCGCGAGGCTGAACGGACCGCTGAGGTCGCGCTCAGGCACGTGAAGGTGGCTGCGGATCGCCTGTACGAGCGCGGCGATGCCCAGGGGCGACTGAGTGATCGCCGTATTGTCAGGCCCATCCAATGCGTCAGTGGGTGGTACGGTTGGCGCAGCAGCTACAGGTACCATGGGAACACTGCGACCCTTAAAGCATGCGAAGTGGCGGTCCAGGAACGCGCAGATCTCGCTCTGCACTCGCCGAACGCGCCTCTCGCGCACTTGCTCCGGCAGCAGGTCCACCTTGTTGAGCGCGATCACCACGTGGTGCTTGACCGCGAGCTCTGCGACCAGCAGGCTCTCGATCGTCTGCGGCTGGAGCCCTTTCTGCACGTCCACGACTAGCAGCACCATGTCGATGATGCGCGCGCCGCCCAGGATCGTCTTGAACAACGACGCGTGGCCGGGACAGTCCACGAGCGTGATCTGGATATCACCTCCCGGTTGGTCGGTCTTCAGGCTCTCTACAGAAGGCATTGAGCTCTTGCTTGCATTGCCACCGTCTGTACAGACAGCAGCTTCGCTCTGGGTCAGAGGCGGCAGGCGGAATGCCGAGAAGCCGAGGTCGAGCGTGATACCGCGCTGCTGGCTCTGCGGGTGCTTGTCGAGCGCCGCGGTGGAGAGCTGCGTGCTGAGGACGCGCACAAGGTTCGTCTTGCCGCTGTCCACGTGCCCCATTACGCCCACGTTCACGTTCACGAGCGGCGTTGGCGCCAACGTCTTGCCGCCATCGTGCTCAGCCATTTTGCTCGTGTGTTGGCCTTGTCAAACTCGAGCCAAACGAACAACAAACAGGTCTGGATTTTAGGATGTTTTCCTAGCTGGTTTTGAATAGGATATTTTCCCTAAAAACAAATTCTATTCAGTGATGGACACTTTAGACTGTTGTCAGCTTCCGAAGGATACTTTGCTGTTACTGCGATTGCTTGCGGTCGTAGCGCGCGATGGACACCTGGATGCTCGAGAGGATCTTTTGAATCGACGCCATTGCGTCGCGAATAAACAGCAGCGTCTACGGAATATATCATTGGTTCAGAACCCACGCAAATCAATAGTGTGTGAGACAACAATTGGGCGGCTTGATGCAACACAACCGCGTAAGCACGTACCTCTTTCTTTCTCGCGTTCTCCTGTTGCTCTCGCTCCAAATCAGCTCGCTCTTGGTCGTCGGCAGCAAATCTTAGGCGAACATGCAGCCCTTCGATGTTGATCATCTCGATCGAGTATGCCTACACCCAAGTAACAACAAGCAAAACCAGAACGCGTTAGCCATACGTACACTCCAACCACGAAGAGGGCAAGCGACACATCAAGTTCAAACCTACCTTGTCGAGCGTCTCCCAGTCCGCCTTGAAGCTTTCGTACTGCTGCACGAACGTGTCATAGTCTTCTTCGTCGAGAACCACGGTCCGCGTGATATGCGTAGACGTCTTTTTGCAAATCAGACCCACTTCGCGCGGGAAGAACGACAGATCGGGGATTCGACTCGCTCGCGGAAGAGGACGCTTGGTTTCTGAGACCACAGGCGGTTTCCTCGGCTTTGGCTGAGGCTGCTTCTGGGACGTGGCTTGAGTGATGATTTGCTGAGTTGAATATTCAGCTGAAGCAGTGGCGGCAGTGGGTGCTGCATCAGATTTGTGTTCAATCCCGTTGACTCCATCGGAGGTCTTCTCCTTTGCAGGCGACTTGTCCGCTGCCTGATCTGCTGCTTCTCCATTCGACTCTCCTTGCTTCTTTGGTTCTTCGTCATTGTTATCGTCGTCACCACCTTCACTTTCCGAATCGGACGAGAAGAGAGACGCCTGCGCTACCTGCTTCCCTGTCGCCTTGGCTGCTTTCGCGTTGGTTTTTGCTGTCCCCTGCTGATTGGACGAGAATTCTTCAACTGCAGTAGCAGGTGCTACTGCCACTGGGGGCGGGATGATTTTCTTTTCAAATCCCTTTTGGATCCTCTCTTTCGTCCTCTGCGCGTCTTCCGCTGACAGCGCCGACGGCAAAATGCTATTCATAAACGCAGAAAGTACAGCAGCAGCACGCATGAGACAGATGCTACTGGTGCCAGCGCAACTTGCAGGTGATTAAATGATAGGTATCATCGAAAATGTGGCACGTACCGCTTCCGAGCCGAGGCATCCGCCGTCAGAACGCTTTTCGCATCGGGTTTGGCGAACTGCGTGGAAAACAACGACACACGTTTCCGTTTGTTTGTAGCAGGCGGGTGGTCTTCCAGCAGCTTGGATGCGCGCGATCGCGACTCGATGACGGACTGCGCGTGGCGGTCCTTCATGCGATCTTTCTCGGTCGAGTCCAGCATGCGCTGCACGATGAGCTTCTGGTAGATCTTGCCGGTCGTGTACACAGAGTACCCGCCTTTGCTGCTACTGCTGCGTTTGATACGGGTGCTTTCATTAGCATCAGCGTGACCGCCACTCTGATCTGCGACTGGTACCTGTGGTTGAGCATGGTCTTGACAGAACGTGGCGAGGTAGTTTACGCGCGGGTCTTCCTTGAACGAGTGCAGCTCGTACCGCGCCACCAGCGCACTACTGCCCTCACTCTCGCTGCCATCACCTTCTCCTGCTGCTGATGCTGATGCGCTCACCCCCATATTCACGCTCAGCAGACTCGTCTTCTTGGTGCTCTTGCGCGCAGCTCCGCCACTATCACCGCCGCTGAGGTTCGCATTGAGCGTCAAGAGCACCTGGTCGGGGTTCTGCTGGAGCTTGAGCAGTAGCTCCGGGGTCAGGCGGATGTGTGCGGCCCACTGCATCGCGCGCTTGCCATCGTTGTCGTAGAGCGCGTACTGCAAGAGGGGCAAAGAGGCAAAGAGACGCGCACACACAAAGCTAGTTAGCTAGCGATGATTCAGTGGCTGGTGCTGCTGTAATTAGCATACAGACGCATGCCTGTATGCGCGGTCGTATCCGTACCGGAGTGTTGGCTTCCATGCTCGGTTTTGGTTTTGCTCAATTTGGTTCAAGCACGCGCATCGTACAGTAGAGTCAGAATTAAATACACGGCTCCTTGACCTGTGCCAAGATTCGTTTTGGATTTTCGAAGATCGGTGACTCGGCGTGCGTCAGCGAAAATAAATAAATCATGTGTGCCAACCTTGCAAGAATGTTTGTATTTGGTTTCAATATGTCGGTGCTGTCCCGAATATATACAATTACCCTTTGCCCCCTGTAACCAATTGAGGATTCGTATCATAGCTGCAGCCATCAAGGAAGACTCAACACACTCTGAAGCAAGAATGTTGAGCACACAGATCCAAACGAACCTATTTAGATTGCCTTCATTTTGCAACTTTAGACAAAACAGAACGCAATCAACTAATCATCACAGAGTGCAAGAATATTGGGACAGCTGGTGTGGTGTCCTTCGCGTGCGTAAACATTGCAGTCATTCGCAGCCTTCTAATAGCCACCAATTCCGATTTCTTCAGCGCACAGTACTCCTCCCCCCCCTTTGCTGGCTTTCAGTCAATGTAAATACATAGCGAAAAAGTAAAAATACTTACTGGCTCAAATTACCCCTGAACATGCTCTCCAGTCTACTTTTATGGACAAAGGCATGGAAAGAGGGTGGTGACGAAGACATTAGCCTAAGACAAAACTCAGCAAACCAGAATTTCGTGAAATAACTGGCGGTACCAAAGGGGAGAAGGCAAATGTGGAAGACTATATAAATCGCGCTCATTTTGCAATTTCAGACGAGCAGTAACTGTTCATATCAACCAATCAACTATCAGTATATGAGTGTCTGTTGCTCGCCGTAGCATGACCTTGTGGTGCCGTCCACACCAACTAAAATACAGCTTTACGACACTAGTGTTCTTTTTTTATTCAGTTTGTGTTTCTTGCAAAGGAAACCAATTATAATTTGAGATGGGGATAACTTGGATAAAGTATAATATTATAATAATTGCCGCAGACTACAAAGTAGGGCAGCTTAACCCCTCAAATGTAAAGGTGTCTCTATTTTGCACCATTTAGCCAGATTTGAGCCAATACCCATGCAAGAATGTTGGTAACATTATATTAATACATCGTACACTGTATACCTCCTTTCTTGCAAAGGAAAAGATGCTTTTTAATAATAGTAACCTTATGTGAGCAACTCAGCTCGACATTGTAGGACGCTCTCAAATAATATACAATCTCACATATTACCACAGTAAGTAAGTAATATCCAACGCTACCCTCATTATTTTCAAAATCAGGGGAAACAGATTGTCGTGCGCAAATGGGAAAAATGGATCGCTGTGTTCCATTTCCCACGGACAGTGCGACGCGAACAAGCGAAGCCTCCAGCATTCGTCATTCTGGAATCTGCGGCCCCAAGCACCAGTCGAAAGAGCCACCAGACAAGAGCCATGCGGTCCACTCGCGCGCTCTTCGCCGCCGCCGCCAGCGCGCTGCTGCTGGCGCTTTCCACCACGAACCGCAACGCAGCGCTCGCGATCCCGGACGCCGGCGCGCTGCTCAAGACGTCGCTGCCGTTCCCCGTCGAGTCGCACCCGTTCCAGCTCAACCAGGAGCTCTTCGCCGCGAACGAGATCGTTGAGATGTCCATCGCGTCGGCTGCATCTGCGTCCCCGCCTATGAGCACGGCGCTGGGCGGGAAGCGCCTGGCCGACGTGCCGTTCCCCACGGGCGCATTCTGGACCAACTTTGTGCTGGAGAAGGGCGAGTCGATCGTCACGACGCTGCCGTACGCGTTCCGCCTGCTGCAGGGCAAGGTGCACGTGTCGTACCCGTTCCGCGTTGTGATGCCCAAGATCATCCAGAACGGGTTCCAATCGCAGATGGTGCTCGGCAGTGCGTCTGGGGCGTCTGGGTCGCCCAGCAGTGCACCATTGACTCACCAAGTCGTGGGGTTTGACACATTCAGCACAACTGTGCGCTTCTCTCGCAACGGCCACGAAGAGTTCTCTCTCTTGCTCGTGCGCGGCTCGCCGTACGTCACAGTCGAGTACAAGAACAGCATCGCGACCATCGAGGGCTCGGAGGGGCTCACGGTCTCGCGCATTAAGAAGCTCGAGAACCAGATCTTCATGAACGGCGACCAAGTCGACTTTGCCGTCTTCACCGTCATGCTCAGCAACGGGCAGACCTGGAGCGTGTACGCGTCGGACTCAGCCTTGGAGCTGGACTTTGTGAACGGCAAGATCTCGTCCACTAAGCCGTTCACAGGCACGCTCCGCATTGCGCTTTGTCTCTCTGCGGACGTGCAGCCGTTCCTCCTCGAGTCTGCGCCGTTCTACCCGGTTGGCGGTGACGTCGACTACACGATCGACACGGCAAAGAACGTGGCGAATCTCCAGTTCAAGTGGAAGACTCGTCGATTCGCCTCTGCTTCTTCTACGAGCAGCTCAGTTGATGATGACGAGAGCGCCAAGCTCTTGATGCTCGCTTTGCCGCACCACATGGACATTCTCGCAAAGAAGGGCGATGACACCACCGTGAACAAGCTGGCGAGCGAGATCCTGTACACGTCCATCAAGGGCATGATGAAGGGCGTGTACGGCGCCGTGTGGCACCTGCAGGAGACGCTGCCGAACGTCGAGTGGGACTTTGCGAACGACGGACTGTTCTACGAAGACGACTCGAAAGACGCGAGCAAAGCCGAGGCCGCGCTTCGCAAGAACACGCGCGACCAAGTCACCAAGGACATCGTCGCCAAGCTCTACCAGGACGTGGACGCGTACCCGGCGCTTGCGGTCGACTCGTACAATTTTGGCAAGCAAATCGGGCGTGAAGCGCGCCTGCTGCTCATCGCGGACCGCTTCAAGCAGAAAGAGCTGGTCGACAAGCTGCTGAGCAAGATGAAAACCGAGCTTGGCGCGTGGCTGACGGCCAAGAACCCGGATTTCCTCATCTACGACCAGACCTACGGCGGCGTGGTGACCAGCGACGGTATCAAAGACCAAGGCGCGGACTACGGCAACGGCCACTACAACGACCACCATGTAAGGACAACATTCGCATTATTACGATGCTTTATACTGGGTACCCTCATCTGACAATTTCTATCTGTGTGACTGTGTAGTTCCACTACGGCTACTTCGTGTATGCGCTTGCCGCAGTGCGCAAGTTCGATCCAGAGTTCATCACATCGCATGAGCTCGCGTGCACCATGCTCGTGGGCGACATCGGCACGCCGATCCTCGACGACACGCAGTTCTTCAACGACTTCCCAGCGCAGCAGCTGTTCCCAGTGGCGAGACACAAGGAGTGGTACGTCGGTCACTCGTACGCGAGCGGGCTCTTCTCGATGGAGGTTGGCAAGTCCCAGGAGAGCAGCAGTGAATGCATCAACGCCTACTACGCGCTCGCGCTCTTCTCGTCGCTCGACGAGGATGCCCTGGACGCCAACTCGTACCACCAATACGCGCGTCTGCTGCTCGCCTCCGAGTTGCGCTCTACCAAGAAGTACTGGCACATGCCGAAGAACTCGCAGATCTACGAGTCGCTCTTCGCCAAGAACACGATGGTCGGCGTCGCGGGCGAAATGTCGGTCGTCTACAGCACCTGGTTTGGCTACAAGGCCGTGTACATCCACGGCATCAACATGATCCCGTTCACGCCCATCACGACCCAGTTGCTCAATGAAGAGTACGTCGCCTACGAGTACGCGCTGCTGCGTCAAGACTTCCAAGACCTCGGCCCTGACGACATCTGGCGATCGGTCGTAGTGCTGGACCATGCGATCCTGGATGCCGCCACGGCGTGGGACGAGCTGGTGTCGTCGGTCAACGCATACGATACGTGGAACTCGGCGTCCAACTCCATGTACTGGATCGCCACGCGCCAGTCCTGGTTCGCGCAGAAGACGAGAAACGTACTGACCAAACCGGACCTCCACGATGAAGACCAGTGCTTTGGTTACCCGGCGTGCAGCACTGCCGGTGCGAACGGCACGGCGCTCAACTGTTGCTCGTCGCTCCCGGGCTGTTGCCCGAGCACGCTCGGCTGTTGTCCACAGAAAGATCCGAACCTCGTGCCGCTCAACGCCTGCTTTGGCGAGCATCAGTGCGCGGTGCTCGGTCTCGGCTGCTGCAACAGTATTGACGGGTGCTGCGAGCCAGACCCGTTCACCGGCGCTGTGCTCGGCTGCTGCAAGAACCAGCATCCAGCGACAAAGAAGCCTCGCGCGACAGCTGCGCACGGCAACCAAACGACTGATCCGAGTATGTGCTACAGCGAACCACTCTGCGATGCTGCGAAGCTCGGATGCTGCTCTGCTCCAGGAGGCTGCTGCGCTGGCGACGGTCCGAAATTGGACTGCTGCTCCAACAAAGTTACGCTGGCACCAGCGAACGCAGCAGATTCTGCGACCTGTCACAGTCAGCCAAAGTGCGCCGCCGCCAAGCTCGATTGCTGCGCAGTCGAAGGCGGCTGCTGCGCTCCAGACCCGACTGGCGCCGTGCTTGACTGCTGTGAGGCTCCGGCCCCAACAATCACGCTGGCGACGAACTCATCCAACTCGCGAGCCTCTGAGAAAGAGGAAGACAGCGCGTGCCTCGGTGAACCACAGTGTGCGCTCGCTGGACTTGACTGCTGCGGAAGCCCAGACGGTTGCTGCCAGCCAGATCCGGTCACGGGACAGAAACTGCTCTGCTGCCAGACAGACTCGACGACGAGTGCGCCAACGCCGAGCGTCCCTGACTACGTCCGCTCGTGCCACGGAGAGATCGCGTGCTTGACCGGTGGAGCAAATGGAACCGCGCTCAACTGCTGTTTCACGGAAGAAGGATGCTGTCCGGGGCTTCTTTGCTGTGCGTCCAGTGGCGATGAAGTCAGCACTAAATCGGGAGCTTCCTCGGACGACGACAACGAGAAGAAAGAATCCTCGACCGTGAACCTTGTGTTCGCGATCATTCTCGGTGTCTTCGTGCTTGGCGCGATCATCTTCTGCCTCACCATGTGCTACCGCCGCCGTCACTACGCGCCGATCGACCACGACCTTCGCGCTTGGTACTGCGCCGGGATGCTCGTTGTTGTGTTCGCGTTCTTCGTGGTTCTCGTCTACAGCGCCTAGGCATTCTTTCTCGCTTTCTTCACCATTCTAGCAGCTCCCATCTTTCATTTTTCGCATCTCTGCTGTGGTTGTTTTGTGTCGTTTTGAAAAACTAAGAGTAGCCTAAGCCTCACTCAATAGAAATCGATATGATTTTGTAGCTGTGCCACGAGCACAGCGTCTCGTAGACTTCGTCTCATGCCACCCAGGCACTGGGACGTTGTCCTTTGCGTGCAGTCAGGATCTCGCGGCACTGGAGGTTTTCTGGTGGTGATGACTCTTCTTCTGTGGAGCTTGACAGCTCTTGCCACTCGCGCATAGCGTACACCAGAGCGTAGTGGTTCTTCAAATGGTAGATGAGGACAGTCGAGTCACGGGAGAATTCTCGCCACAAACCGATCCAAGCGCCAGTGCGTCGTTCTTCCGAATCTTCAGACGAGATCTGCCACGTCACGGAATTGCTGTTGTTGTTGTTGCTGCTGCTGCTGCTCGTTGACTTCCCCATAAACAGCGTTGTGTGGAGAGATCGTCCAGTTGCTCCAAGGCGCTCCATCTCGCTTTCGCTCGCGTTCACAGCGTCAACGGCGCGCAGAAGCGCTTCGTTCCCGCAAATCGCAGTGTTTGGCTTCACGGGCCGTTCGAGCTTCGCAAGCCCGTCGGTCAGGCGCAAGTACTGGTAGAGCGAGTCTTGCAAATGCTGCTTTCCACAGTGCTGCTTGGCAGACGAGAAGTTGGGACTTCCTGTCTTGAAATCGATCTCAAACGCTGTACTGGTCGACCTGGTCTCGTTCTCTCGTGCGCGGTCAAGTCCGCCTTCACCGCTCTCACTACCAGTAGTCAAGCCCTTGGATCCAAAAGAGTCTGCATTGCTCTGTATCAGCAAACTGTGGAACGCGGGGTACTGGCTGGGACTCTCCTTCGCACAGGACAATGCGGCATCAAGTAAGTGCTTCTGCGTGATCTTCTTGGCTCCCTAACGATCCAAAACAACAGTGATGAGATTGTGTCCTTGTCCCACAGAGCAGAGATGTATTTAAGAAATCGTAGTGGTCTCACCTCAAACTCAAACTCGCCACTAGACGTCACGTGCTCGCGAACAGCAGCTTCCAAATCCGCTATCTCTTGCTCCGAGACTCCTGCTTGAAGTTGCACAAGTCGCTTCTGTCTGCGGGTCCGGTCTCTTGTCATGACTTTGTAGTGCTCGAGTAGTTGTGCACAAGTCCAGTCAGGGTCCTTGGTGGAAAGAGCGTTCAGCGCTCCAGCTGAACGTTTTCAAGCGACACACACACATACACACGAAACAAAGTTACGAGCTGCGCAACATTGTACCCTTGACAAATAAGCTGATTATGGGCACAGTCGCTTACCGACACTTGCGGCGGCACAGCACGGCGACGGCTGATTCACCCACGAGCGCATGAGCTTCTTGGAGCATGTGATTGCAAACTTGTCTTTCTCTGTGAGCGACAAGCTGGCGCTGATGGTTTCTGAGCCTTTCTCTGCAGACGATGTGGTTGTCGCACTGAACACCAGCATCGCATCGAGATCGTCCAGCTCCGTCGATTGAATGGCGCCTTCTCCATCACTCTTTCTTCCTCCTCTCATCAGCACTTCATCGACATCTAGCCTCTCAGCCGCATCGTTGGCTGTACACTGAGTCGCCATATCTTTGGTTACTGGTGGATGGATCTATTCGATTGTGTGAACGCCGTGACTCGTCGCGGCTCTCGACTCCAGTATTATCCGGGTCGGTCAAATCAGGATACGCCGGAACCAACGATTGGTGGTTATAACTCCTCGCCCATCTCACGATGTCCGATCGATCTCCCCCGCCAATTCTGCGCATCACCATCATCATCATCATCACACGTCTTGCCTGCCCTGATTTATCTGGACTCGGCAGCGAAGCGGTTGACTGATGGATCGGACCGGTAGTTGAACTGCAAGCCACACACGATGAACAAGGAACACGCAACTCCACACCTCGACTCTGTCGCATCGTCATCACGCTCGTCACTCTCTCTCTTTAGTTTTTCAGGCAGGGTCCTCTCTCTCTTCATTATCTCAGTACTCTCTCTCTCACACATTCATCCAGGTAACTCTGCTTTAATGACACCGTCATCTTCCGCTTGTTCACCATCCCCCACTCATCCATAGCTGAACGAAAACAAACAGCATCCTCCTCAGCTTAGTCGCGACGTGGTGGCGAGCCGCTGCGGTGGCGGGGAGGCGAACGGCTGCGGTGACGGCTGCGGCTGCGATCGCGGCCACTGCTGCGGTGCTCGCGGTGGTGGTCGCGGCGAGGGGAGCGCGAGCGCGAGTAGCGACGAGGACGGTCGCTGTGGCGTCCGCTGCTGCGTCCGTGGTAGTCATCACGACGCTCGCGGCCACCTCCGTAACGGTCGCCGCTGCGACGGTCGTCTTCGTAGCGACCGCGCTCTTCATAGCGACCGCCTCCTCGTGGCTCTTCCTCGCCGCCGCGCGAGTAGAACTCTCTTGGGTTGTCTGGACGGCGCTG
>JAADVN010000669.1:0-14767 GCA_023335535.1 Globisporangium spinosum | reverse complement strand
GAGATTGAGATTGCGTGGAGCTTCCAGAGTCGGTTCTCGAGGCGTTTTGCGCTCTGGTGCCTTGAAAGAGTGTGCAGAGTGTCGTCTTCTATCGTGGGTTCTTCTTCTGCGGAACTGCAAAGCCTAGCGAATTAAATGCAAGCACGGTTGAGCACTCAGGATCCGCTTCTCCAGGACCTCTGGGACAACAAGAGGAGTTAAAAAAAAGGAGAGATGGTGACCAGACAGACAGACAAGCAAGTGAATGCCATAGAGTGGGACCAAATACAAATAAGACCGTCACGCCGACTATATAAGAAAACAACGACAACAACACGCAAGCACCTGGGTATCAGCACCACTCTACAGCCTCATCGCCACCCTCATCATCACGCTCGTGCTCTCTGGACCATTCATTCACACATTGCCTTTCCGATATTGTAAACTGTAGATAGTGTACCGACGCGCGCTCTTTCTCATTTCTCTTTCTCAACTCCTTCACTTGCTGCCAGTGCTGCCCGCCGAGATGAACTGCGCGACTCCGTTGATGATCGCGTCCGAGAAGTGGTAGTAGAGCAACAGCTCCCACTCTGTGCCCATGCGGTATTGTTGATAAATATCCTCTATGGTCATGTAGTCTTCCAGTTCCTGGTCAAAGAGCAGGTCTTTGCGGATCACGACGCCGCCCCCAGGGGTCGACACCGCGCGGCTCAGTCCGCTCTTCGCGCAGTTCTTCTCGGGTAACACGACGTGCATGCCCTCGATCGAGTTGAGCTTGAGGAAGCGCGCGATCTGGCGCTTGAGGCTCACGATCTTGAGCGGGATGGGCGTCGCGAACACGCTCGTCGCCAGCGTCGGCGCGTTCGGGCTCTCGTCTGGGTGCAGCTGGAGACGAATGTTGACAACAACAGGCGCGCCAGTGATAGAGCTTGCAGCAGCTGCTGTTACTGCTGCTGCGGACGTATAGCTGGTGCTGGTGGTAGTGCTGGTAGTGCTGGTAGTAGTGGCAGAGGACGCTGTTGCTGCTGCTGTCGTCACTGAGCTGCTCGTGGCTGTTGGCACGCGCACGCGCTTTCTGCCAGCCTCGTCGTCTTCGGAATGGGACGTTGAGTCCGATGGCGAAGAGGACGAAGAGTCAGGTGTTGATCGCTTGCGTCGCTCTCCACCACCGACGTGACCGTTTGTCGCGCTTGTCGACGAATCACCACCAAGAAGCTTCTTCTTGCCACCCTGTTTGATAGCGAAGAGTGTGAATGATCAATACACAAAATAACAAACCATGCTTGGACACAGCGATCAAAACTCAATCAATACCTGTCGTCGAATCTTCTCCTGGTTCTGCGCGCCGACCTTTGCGCTCTCCGTGAACGCGTTGTTGAAATGGCGCGAGCGGTTGATCTCCTCGATGAGCTTGGCTTCCTCGCGCTCGAACTCGGCCAGGTCCGGGTAGATCTTCTTAATGAGCGCGTCAAAGTTTTCGTCACGGCGCAGCGAGCGCTTGGACGGGATGTGGATACGGCACGACGGGCACTCCTTGTTGCCCAGTCGCAGGCACTTCTGGATGCACTCGCCGCAGAAGCGGTGCAGACACTCCATGACGACCATCGTGTTGCGGATCACGCCCAGGCAGATCGGACACGTGAGCTCCGCGTTGAGCACGCGCACGGGAAGCGTCTTGGTCGCGCTCGGGTCCATGATCGGCGCGCGCGGCTGCCGGTAGATATCGTAGAGCGTGCAGTCCTCGATGAGCTCGATCTCCTCGTACTCGCTGCGCTTGCTGATATGGGCGTTCGGCGTGGTCTTGATCAGCGCGTTGTACTCCTCGCGCGTGAACTCGTACGGGTTCTGCGGCGCTGCGGGTGCGCGGCTGCTGGACGTCGGCGTCGTCACCATCTCTGCTGTGCTGTGGGCTCTGCCGTTCGCTTGCCTTTTTTTCTGATGTGATTGCTTTCTGCGCGCGCTTTTGGGCAAATGAACGGGGCGCCAATTTTTAGCCCAGAAAACAAAGACTTTGTTTAAACTGACACAAAAAACATTTTTTAAAAAAAATTATTTACTAAAATAGTATGTTTTTACGAAATAAGAAATATGCAAGTTAATAGTACGTTAAAGTGAGCACGTTCGACTTTTATTCAAAGAAATGTATGAAAATGACCATCCGAACAATTTCTGAGGTATAACTATACAAAACGAAACCTTATACGGAAACGTGATTGGCTAAAAATAAGGTCGACAGGTATTTCGCTTAAGTACGGTGCTGGAGACATTGAGTTCCGATGACGAGGTCAATTGCAGATATACGAGACGGCTCGATGACCATGTGCAGCGACCAAGTAACGCTCGTTTGCGAGCTCTGTCTGCTCGAGTTCGGAGACAGCATTTCTATGCCAGAGCTGCAAATTAGTTTGTGCGAGAAACAAAGTCCCGAAATTCTCATTGAGGGATCGAATTGATCATGGGAACGCAGATGCATGGAGAAAGCAATGCTGTCACCTGTCCGGCTCTTCGGGCATATTGTGGAAATGGCAGATGGTGGAGGTCGAGTTGCATTGAAGTCTCACATGATCTCTATCGAAACTGATGCACAAGAACGAGTGGCAGACTGCTTGAACATGCACATACAGTTTCCGCGTTTGAACCCAGATGTGTCAGTCGAGAGGCAACTTGAGAAATGGGAGCGGTTGGCTGCAACAAAGGACGACCAATGTCGGTTGATATGCTGATACAACAAGATTCTGCCAGTGCGATACGATGCGATCAAGAAATGGATACTCTCGCTGCAAGAAATTGGATGTACCAATCCGAGAACGTGCTACTTGCAGATTGCTGCGACGGTCCTAAGCCAAGACATCGTGGACAATGCAGACGACGGGGATTTTGGTTCGATAAAGCATATTCTATCAGAGAAGTATCCAGATCAGAGCGACCGATGCGGCGATGCTCGATTTTGTCTCTCAAGCGATTTCAGAGTTCCAATCTGGCGTAGAGAGCAACGAGGAAGAAGATGAGGTTGGACTGGCGTGTTACCGTCACCCCAGTGCGCATACAGTTCGAGGCAACACTCTGTCAGAGAGAGCAACGACGAACAGGAAGAAATGAACACAGAAAATTATCTACTCAGAAGACATTGTGAGGGTGCAACATGAAGCCAATGTGATCAACGAGTAAACATGAATTTGATCCTGTCAGAAACATTTTCCACGCTGTTCCTGTTTGGATACTTTGGAACGAACCAAGATCAACTTCAATCGTGGATCATTTGATGCTGTAAGCTACCAACAAGTTTGCAGAACACTTCGAGCTTCAAATGTTTAACAACCGTGCAAGGACAGCTGTGTCCAACTCTTACATCAGTGCGGAAAAAGTACAGAGCCGTGATCCAGTGCTTGACTTAGGACTCCACATTGTTTCATCGGATACAAGAGGCACGCAAGGACCCAAAACCAGCCCAGTTGATTTGAAACGGCATTCCAGGAGGAAGAGTTTTATTAGGACGCGCCGCACTTCGTTCAAGTCCAGTTTTCTTTGCTCTACTGTCAGTTGTGGGTGTTGTACTTACTGAGGTTGCTGGTGCAATTTCCCGTTTCCTAGTAATGTACCTAGCCCAATGGCTCAATAACGCTGCAAAATCCTGGGTTAATCGATAACCATTGTTGTTTCAAAATGAGGATAACACCTGAACGATCTTACTAGTATGGAAACTATTGCGACTATGTTCAATGGCTTTTACATCTAAAATGGGCTTAGGGCTGACAGTTCGAAAAGTGGTGTTTTGCAGTCTTGAGGGGGATCAATTGTGATTTGGACCGCTAAGACCAAGTCTGGGAAAAGTTCAAGTGAGCTCAAGTAAGTTTATATCTACTCCTTTTCTCAGACATACCAGATCGTGCCACCAGGTAGGAGAAGGAACTCCTTATCCTCTGGACTTAGAATGTTGTATTTGGGCTTACGAGCTGGTATCAGTTGCAGCGAGGTGTGTTCGCCATGCTGGACCGGATCTGATCAACTATCAAATGTTCTCAGGTACGTTCGTAATCCCACGCACGACACACGAGCTCTCTCTCCTGTTATTGTTTGTGCGTCAACGAGTTGTCCTTTGACAACCAATTGCTGACCCTACTTCGCTGTCACTTTAGGATGCTGACAAATTGGCACGTACGCGAACCACACTGAGGCAACGAAGCGATATGTGGTTGAAGCGCGAGATCGGGTGAAGGGTGAAGGCTGAGTCGCCATCTCTGACCATCGCGAGGTTCCTTACAATACATCTCTTCGCTGGGTGAAGCGTGATGGTGTCGATACACTCTCACAGCAACTGCGGCTGTGGTGGTAGCGATGGCATCTGGTGCAGACACCGAAACTGAGTGATTCCAGCTGTTGGCCTGATGTGCATTCCACAACTGTTGTCCTTATTCACGGATACAGACTATCACGAGTTTAGAGCAAAAGAAAAATCCTTTTTGACTTGATTAAAGTATGCAATAGATTTTTCATGTGATCAAGTCGTGGCGTTCGCACTCCGTAAACTAGAACCTCGTTTCCTTAAACAAAATCACAATTTTCGGAGTGTCACGTATTTAATAAAAAGAGTGATTACGTAGCCATGAGTTACGTAATCTTGTTTAGGTTTAAGAGTGATGTTCGTTATTCAGAGAGTGAATGGCTTGCTTTTGCGTCTTCGCTTTTCGCTACTTTTCAGAGGGTTTTGTTCTTGTCCGGTTTCGCTAATGTTTTGTATCTGAAAACCGATTCGGTTCTCCTTTTACAACAAATTCATAGTGTTATCCGGTTTCAGACAGAAAACATTAGCGAAAACCGAATACCTCGGAATAATGACATTATTTAACAAATCTGACAAGTCTGTGACCATTTTACCTCTATTTAAGAACCTGCCCTTCGGAGAGATTTTGGCAAACAGCAGTTGGCTCGAATTTCTTGAATGGAGAGAATCTCTATTCAAGAAGTCACTTTTCGCTCATTTTCGCAATCGCATCAACTCACGCACACGACAAGCAGAAGCAGAAGCTCCAATGGCCGACCTCCTGGCTGCCGTGGCCTCCTCCTCGCACAGCAGCTCGTCGCTCTCCGCCGATGGAAAAGACGTGAGCGGCGCGGCCATCGGCCTCAGCAGCGAGCAGCTCGCTAGCGTCAAGGAGAGCGCGATCTCCTGGGCGGCGGCGCATGGACTGCTCGTTGGCTGGCGCGATTCTACCAGCAAGGCACCGAGCGCGACGTTCACGCATATCCCGTTCTGTCTGCTGCCAGTGCAGGTAGGCTTTGTGCCGTTCTTTGTTTTGTAGAGTGCTATGTTGTGTGGGGAAGCCAAGGGTGCTGATATGAAGTGGAATGATTGTGTGAATGTAGCTCCCAAAGACGCAGTTTGAGCATGGCATCGCGCTCTCACCAGTGTATGGACGCCTGGTGGATCGCGTGAGTCGCGACATCGAATGGCTGCACTCGACTGTCTCCACGTAAGCGATTTTGCATTGCTCTTGCGTGGATTTGTGGTGATCTGAATGGCTGAGTTTTGGATTGGACTGTGCACTCTTGTGTTAATGACGCTAGTGTCGTCGCGGAAGACGCGTTCACTGGTCGCTTGCTGGAGCTCTCCAAGTTGGTGCAGGCGGAGGGCGTGCAGCAGAAGGCGTACCTGGGGATCCATCGATCCGACTACATGCTGCACGAGCCACAGGCGGACATTCCGAACGACTACCAGCGCCTCCTGCAGGTCGAGCTGAACACGATCTCGTCGTCGTTTGCGTGCATCAGCTCGCTCGTGTCTGACCTCCACAGCTTCCTCATCAACCGCCTTGGAAAGGACATCCCGGCGCTCGAGTCGTATTACTCGCTCAAGTCGGACGAGTTCCGCGCGCGCCTGCCCGCGAACGCTGCGATCCGCGAGCTTCCAGACGCACTGGCGGCGGCGCACAAGCACTACGGCGTCAAGGAGTACGTTTGTGCGAATATGTATCTCAACACCTTCATTATGAATTGTGGGCTAACATTGGGCTTTGATCTTTGTTGCCATGGTTTTGTCCAGCGCGATCATTGTCTTTGTGGTGCAGCCGAATGAGGCGAACGCGATCGACCAACGCTGGCTCGAGTACAATCTGTGGGAGCATCACGGCATCAAGGTGCTGCGCAAGACGCTCGCCGAGGTCGAGACGCAGGCGGTTCTGAGAGATGACGCGAAGCGCACACTCGTGATCGACGGTTATGAGGTCGCGGTCGCGTACTACCGCTCCGGGTACACGCCCGTGGACTACCCGAGCGAGGCGGAGTGGAGCGGCCGCACGAAGATCGAGCGCTCATTCGCGATCAAGTGTCCGTCGATCGCGTATCACCTCGCGGGCACGAAGAAAGTGCAGCAGGCGCTCGCGGTGCCAGCTGCGTTGCGTCGCTTTGTGTCGAACGACGAGGCGGAGTTGCTCGAGTCCTCGTTTGCGGGGCTCTACGGCCTCGAGAAAGAGGGTCTGGAGCTGGAGAAGATCAAGCAGATGGCGATCGCGAACCCCAAGGCGTTCGTGGTCAAGCCCCAGCGTGAAGGCGGCGGCAACAACCTGTACGGTGACGAGGTAGCGCACGCGATGCAGACGTTCAGTCCCACGGAGCTCGAGTCGTACATCTTGATGGCGCGCATCTTCCCCAAGGAGAACCCGGCAGTGCTCGTGCGCAACAGCGTGACGGCGGCCGGTGGCACGATCAGCGAGCTGGGCATGTACGTCACGAGTCTCTTTGATGATGGTAAAGAGATTCTGAACAAGCACGCGGGCCATTTGCTGCGCACGAAGCTCTCAGGGACGGACGAGGGTGGCGTGGCCACGGGCTTCTCGGTCGTCAGCAGTCCGATGCTTGTCTAGAAAAGCGTGAGTAAAGCCAATTCGTGGCTGAGCTCACTCTGTATATTCAGCTGCTTCACCTCCGAGAATGAAGAAATGCTCAGCATGGGGTCAGATAGGAGATCATATTGCAAATTCAGTAATAATGCTGCTTACTTCCATTGATCAAGTGAGTAGTTTCGTGTTGCACGTGACCTTTCGTTTCGGAAAGCACGACCATGAAAAGTCAAGACAAGCAATGATGGAATGATGGATCAGGTCGGTACATCCTTTTTTCATGCCTTCGTAGCCATCACGTGGCCTCGAGAAGCTCAAGTGAGTTGCTAACAGCTGCGCGTTTGATACTGAGCTGTATGCAGTCGGAAGAGAATGCAGATGGTGGCGACAGCGAGCGCCTTTTCCGCGTCGTGTACGACCCGACATGCGACTGCTTCTTCCTTCAGGACGAGCTCACGCTCTTGCACAAGTCCCAGCACAACAGCAGTCCTCCGTTAGTAGCTCCCATTGCTCCTAGAGAGGACAAGATGTCGACAATCCCCTGGGACCAGTGGGTGCTCCCACTGAGATCCGCGTCTAAGAAACAGCAGCAGCTAGTACGAGTTCCTGATGCTCTAGAAGCCGGCATGACAAGGCTCGCGCTTCAAGAAGGCAATGCTTCTACTGCACTAGCAAGCGCTTGCCCACCAATGCGCAACCAATCTGAAGCAGCAGCCACGACAACAACAACAACCCCCAGAGGGTGGGTTGCTGCTGCCACAACTTGACCTGTCCTTAATCACCTCAGCCACAGCTCCTGACAGCATCAGCAGCCGCACACAAGATCCGCCAGCAGCAGCCGCCACCAGCTCCACTGTCTCGAAGCAGATAACGACGCCATCTGCCAAGAAA
The DNA here is from genome assembly GCA_023335535.1 of Globisporangium spinosum. NCBI lineage: Eukaryota > Oomycota > Peronosporomycetes > Pythiales > Pythiaceae > Globisporangium > Globisporangium spinosum. The sequence goes on along the minus strand of JAADVN010000669.1, from coordinate 7,061 downwards.
GCGCGCATTCGCAGCTACGTCACGCATTTCGCTGACGCAAACGCTAGTGCCAACGACATTCTACCGTCGACATTCCCAGACGAGCTTTGCAGCAACAACCGCGAAGCGCACGAGATCAAGTGGAACGGCGAGCCGATCCGAGTCAAAGTGACGTGCAAGAGCAGCAGAGACAGCGCCTACTATCACGAGAATGAGGGTGTTCGTACCAACAACAAGAGTAGTAACCAAGATGGCAATGGTGACGGCAGCAATGATGATGACATCGCCATCCAGCACTTCTTTGAGCTTCCACATCTCTTGTGGACCTGTCCGCACGCCGACGGGTTCCGTGGCACCAACATCAATGCTGACTGCACTTTCACGCCACTGACGTCGCCGTCGTCCTCCGAATTCTCAGACGATGGCAATGACGCGCTGCTTGAGTTCCGCGAGGGCGACCGCGTGCTCTTCCGAGCCAAATACCCGCGCCTCAAGGGCAAAATCGCGCGCCGCATCAAGAAATCGAGCTTCTACGACGTCAAGACCGCCAACGGCACGCTCTTCCTCGCGGTCTCGGCGCTGCGCATCCGGCTGTCACCTGAAGACGAACAGGAAGAAGAGACTGAGCCGCCGCTGTTCAACTTCCAGCGAGGCGACCGCGTGCTCTGGCTGCCAGCGCACGCCAGGAAGAGCTCCAAGACGTACGAGGCGCGCGTACTGAAGCTGCGGTCGTTGCAGCGCTTTGATCTGCAGCTGCGCACAGGACGAGTGGTCGCCAAGATCCCCTACGAGGAGCTACGTCCACGTACATACGATAGCTGACAATGCACCAATGGATACCTGGACAGCAAAGCAAAGACAAAGCTACTGTGTGTTTGTATTTGCTACGAATCGTACCGCTTTTCTCTAAGTGTTAGTAGTACGTACATCCTGTGTTGCAATGAATGATCGTTACACCAAAGCAATGCGATACACACACAAGAGCTTACTTGGACTTGCGCTTGCCCGCGGCAGCCGCCTTCTTGGCCGCCTTCTTGCTCTGGCGCACGACCGGCTCGCCGCCCAGCGCGGTGTTGATCGTGTCGTTCCACGCGTTCCACTGCGAGCCCATGGCCATCGGGTTCGTCCACGGACGGCGCAGCTCGCCCCAGGCCTTCTGACCAAGCAGCGTGATCTTGGCCAGCGGTGTCTGGAAGAGGTTGTACGGCTGCGTCACGGTCTGGATGAACAGCGGCGGGAAGAAGCCCCAGCGCGAGTGGATGAAGATCGTGATCGCCGAGCCAATCGCGATCTACAAGTAATGGCGTCGCGGTCATAGACAGATATGAACGTTAGCATAGGCAACGGACGCTACATCATGTGGTTGTATGTGTGTGATAGATAGAGAGTGAGAGCGTACCTTCTGCACTTCCTTCATGGTCTGGCGCATGTCGTACTCCGAGACCGTGATCTTCTCTTCACCCTCACCTTCCTGGCCAAAGCCCAGGTCTTCCTTCACGGTGATCACGCCAGGCTCCGTGTTTTTCTAGCAAAGCCACAGAAACCACAGCACACGCGCACACAGTACAACAAGAGGAAGCCAACGCGTAAGCAACCAAGTCAAGATACCAAAAACAGACGACACTCTGTCATGCGCAGCTCATTCAAGCAGCTGCTCACCTTGGCGCGGAAGTAGATCAGCAGCAGTGCGCTGAACACGAAGAGCTGCGAGACGCCGTATAGACTGCGCACGATGATCGTGTGCGCTGTTCCCGAGAAGAAGACGCATCGCATCACAGAGAGAGAGAGAGAGCATGGCGTTAAATGGGAGGAACGCACAGACACAAAAGGTAGATACCCCATGCATGTATTCACAGAGAGCCGCATGTACACACTGTAGTTCTCCTTGTCCAGGAAGGTGTTGCAGAAGAAGGCGAGGCCGAGCGTGACGCCCATCATCTTGAGGTTCGGCGCCATCTTGGTGTCTCGTGTCTTGCGGGGGAAGCGGCTTGTTTGCGACTGACGCTTGACGTGTGTGTCAATCGAGCCCCCCTTTGCAAAAGGTACCGCGAGCAGTACCGTCAAACATCAGCTTATACGAACCTATAACTCGCAACGTTCGGTCGGAGATGATTAATGGTCTACAGTAAATTGGTTCTGCTGGACTCTTTTGAGAGGCATACAAATTCTTAGTATAACCCCTATCTTGTATTCAGCAGTACTCCTATTTTGTGTATAAGACCCTTGATGTACATTAAGAAAGGTGTTTTCCCTAATTTCAACTCGAAATCAGGCACTACAAGGCTGTTTGGCGCCAATCCACAAGCCGCAGTTTGGGTTTTGGCAAGAGAGGAAGAAGAGCCACGCAACGAAAAGCAAGCGCGTCTCGCTCTTCTCTCTCTCTCTTCTCTCGCTCTCGCTGCTCATCGGGTGTATCTCTGCGTCCCTTCCTCGTGATCCTCGCCTGGTCACCTTCGCTCTCCTCTTCCGCCTCGTATTGCTTTCTACTGCAGCGTCCCTCTACTGACCGAGAACGCTCGTTTTGAAAGGACCGCCGGGTAGCGAACTCTTTGCGAGGCAACATGGCGCGGCTGAAGATGGAGTGGAAAGCGCAGATGCGGAGCAAGCAGCAGCAGGCGATGGCAGCGCAGCCTAACACATACAACGAGCGAGACGCACTGTCGTATCAGCAAGAGCAACCGCAACGACCGCCACAACCAGCAGTCAGTGCGAACTGCATTGACCTGACGGTCGATGACGACTCGGAGGAAGACGACGAGCCGCTCGTGCCAGTGAGGCACCATCCGCAAGCTCTGCATTCGCCTCCGCGAAGCGTGCATGCTGTAAACATTGTTGAAAGTGCCCCGCTGATGAACGTACGTGTGGAGAGAGCGCATGTGAGCATTGGGCATGACACCAGCAGTCGGGTCGCGCCGGAAGCAGAGCCAGTGGAGTCGGACGTGGATGAAGAGTGGCCGCAGCCCGCACAGCCGCCTCGAGCAAACTTGTACGGCACGAGTGTTCAAGCACCAGTGCGTCTATCGTCGTCGTTGTCGTTCTCTGCTGACGAAGATCAGGAATCCGAGGAAGATGAAGAGCTGCCCAAGCGAGTCGCAGGCTCGCCAACAAAGCGAGCAGCAGCAGTTCGAGTTACGGATCTCACTGGTGGAGAGCAACAAGTCGCTGCTGTCTCTGAGCAAGTCCCCAGCATTGATGTGCCTGAAGATTATCAAGTTAAAGCGTCGGATGCTGGTGTCGCGAATGCCAAGAGTGCTGTCGAAGAAGAAAAAACCGGGTCTACCAGTCCAGCGAGCAGCGATGCTGCAATAACAAGTCATGGAGAGGCCGGGTTGAGTGGACCAACTGCGAAGAAAGACGACACTGCTGCGGATGATGACGAGTATCTGGAAGACGGAGAGATCTTTGAAGAAGGCGCCGTGATCGCATCGCCCACGAAAGTGAAGCAGGCGATTGCGCTCGAGCGGCTGGCGTCGCGTGCCTCAGGGGATTCGGAGACCGTGAGCCCCCAGCGTCAAAAGAAGCAGAAGAAGCGAGGCAAGAAGAAGTCGAAGCGCAAGCTCGACGCGATGCTGATGATGGCAGGGGATGGAGATGGAGTTGCAGGACCTGGGTTTGAGCGGAACACGCGCCACCACCCTTTTCTACCGACTGCGACGCTGGATCAACACATAGCAGAGGTGGACAACATGATGATGATGTACGGGGGTCCGCATCCTCTTCCACCAGGTACTGGTGGTGGGTTTGGAGCGCATCCTCTGCTGCCACCACCACCACCACCTCATCTTCGCATGCACGGCGGTCCACCAATGCCAGGAGGTCCGTCCATGCCACCACAGTTCGCAGGTCCGCTACCACCGTCATCTAGTCCATTTCCACCGTTTGTAGACGATCAGATTCTTCGAGTGAATCGCCATGGGAACGTGGAAATGTTCAATTCGAACGTCGAGTATCCTCGCGGCATGCCACCACCACCGCTTCCTCCACAGCCGCCAGCGATGGTTGGTGGCTTCAAGTACCGAAGTGTGCCACCACACCCGACACGAGCGCCAGAGAGTATGAGTACGGGAAATTCGACGGGCAACAGCAGCAGTAGCAGTAGCAACCAGAGTCCCGAGAAACCGGGAGATGCTGCCAACATGAACAAAGCGAAATCAACCACAGAGGAGCGATTTGATTTGGACAGTCTCCGAGCTGCAGCGCTGCGCACAAAGCGTCTTTCGAAGACTGTCTCTGAAAACGAAAGTGTGGAAGCTGATGCTGTGATGACGGAAGAGAGATCGGCAACACCATCTCCACCTGCAGTACCGAAAGTGGCCTCAAATGTTACTGCAAATGTCGATACGACGCCTTCGATTGATGAGCTGCGTGCCGAAATTTTGAGGTCGATGATGATGAAGAAGAAGACTGCGCGTCCTGCGACTGCGAGTGCTGGCTCGACTCAATCGCAGTTGCAGCAGAAATCAGAGAGTGGGGCTGCCAAGGTGTCGTCGCCGGTGTCGGTTGATCAGCAGCAGCAGCAGCAACCCGACGAGAGGAACGGACCAGGTGTTCAAGCATCTGAAGTGCAGAAGACACCGTCACCACCACCTGCTCAAGATGCTGCTGTTGTGGAAAATAAAGCAACTACGTCAACGCCAACTACTCCTTCGACACCACCGCCGCCACCACGTGTGGACTACAGCTCTCTTGCAGTCTCAACAGCAGCTACATTCATCACTCCCAAGCTCCGACCATTGACTGCCTCGTCGCAGTCGATTGTGATTTGCTTGTCTCCTGAAGACTATACAAAAAGCAGCAAGACTGGTGATAATGGAGGTGCTAGTAGTAGCAGTGGCAGCTCAACGATCCAGTCTGCGATTGACGAAATGAGAAAGAAGATTGCCGAGAAAGAGAAGTTGCGGAATGAAAGTCGGTCGGGGACTGTGGGTGAAGACGGCGGCCAAAAGAATGCGGCAGTGAACAATGTGGGAACTGTGGCAGAAACGAAGAAAACTGCTGAAAATGAAAATGGTCGTCAAACTCCCGAGGACAACAGTGCTCTTGCGAATGCCGAGGCTGCAAAGAAGAATATCGCGACCAGAACCAGTCTCCAAGCCAGAATTGAAGAAATGAAGAAGCAAATCGCTGCGAAAGAGATGGAGAAGAGCAATAACAATGGAGCGTCGTCGTCGTCTGCGTCGTCGTCTGCGTCGTCGTCAGCAAGAGCGTCTGCAACGAGTTCGCCCCGTGTGATCAAGAAGCCAACAACAGATCCGCCAGCGACAACATCAGCGGCAGCTACCACGAATGGGGTCAGTGTAACTACTTGCGTTCCTTCTACTGCTACTGTTCGAGTAGCCGCAATGGCGCGCGAAGCACCAGCAGCAGCGGACGATCCTCAGAAGAAAACTCCATGCACTAGCAGCACATCGAAGGATGCGCTCGCGGTGCCTTCTGTTTCTGCTTGATGGGAAAAGTTTAGTCGCTGCTGGTACTGATCGTTGCTTTTTTTTGCTTGCTTTGCATTGTTGTGCTCTGCTTGTACAGGTCGAGTCGCTGAGCAAAGAGGAAAATGCGAGTTCACTCGACCAGCGACAACAGCAGCAGGAGGGCGTTGCCTCTCAGCCGGAGTCGACTGTCAGTGGCTCTGCTGACAAAGACAGCAAGGAGTATTCTCAAGTGCTCCCAAAGGAGAAGCTTGACGAATACCAAAAGCTCTACTCAACGTGCGTTGCGGATTACGAAGAGGCAAGGAATCAGGTTGCGACGCTTGACGATGCGATCGCCAAGTTGCGAGGAGAGATCGCGTTGATGGAGTCAGCAAGCGCAGTGTCGTCTAGTGGGTGAACGAACAGTTTGGTACGGTGAGTGTGCACTTTCCTAAAGGTGAGCTAGTAGGTTAACTGAGGCTCGTCTTCGCGTTGGACGAGCCAAATTCTGCTGATGTGCTCCTTTTGAGTCTTTTTGTCCGCAGAAACTCAGAGCCAGGAGAGAGAGTCTTCGAATAGGGGGTAGCAGTGGCGATATTTATTTGATACTTAGGTTTCCCTTCCTTCTAGGCTCCAAAGCTAGTGACGATGTTCGAGCTGGCGAGGCAGTATCTATCGGTCGTTGCAGTGTTCTGCTTGATGCAGCTTGATGCATTTGAGTAATCCTTAATTATTTTGTTTACAAATGGTCGTCTTGTGTTCATCCATCCCTTTCAAGCTCTGAACATTATTACACTCCATACTTACTTGCACTTTTTGTATCAAAAGTAGAGCGGATTCGTGTACGGAGGGTACCGGTCGTCGATCCAAAGGTTCACGAGGTCATCCACCTGCAGAATGAGCGGCAGCAGCAGGAGCTCGTCCTTATACACGACGGGCGTCGGGTGGAGCGGCGAGCCGCAGAATGTGAACATGAGCTGATCGTCGGTCTCGTGGATGAACGCCTTCGTGAGCACGTCAAAGTCCAGCTCCATCTTTGCCGAACTCACCCACTGCAAAAAACTCGAGAGCACCGAGTCTAGCAAGGCTTGGTGCTCGGGGAACGACTTCTGCACCAGCGGTCGCAGCTGCTTGGCGATCACCCAGTTCAGGATCGGCAGCAGGCGCGTGGCAAAGGACCCCGAGCTGGCGTTTGCGTGCAGCTTCGTGAACTTGCTGGCCTTGAGCTTCAGTTTACCGAGCATCTTTCCTCCTGTTCCACCACCCGCTAGTTCAGCAGCGCTGCTCACTTTTGTGACGGACTCGCCCAATGTAAATAGGCCGCTCTGGTCCCCTGCTGAAGCCTCAGACGAACTGAACGAGAACGCCAGCGCCGTGTGTTTCTCGTTCATCTTCTGTGTCTCCACATGGCGCGCAAACGACTTGGTCGGCGACCCCGGCGCCGTCATCTCCGCTGCGGTCGACGCGCTTCGAGTGCAGTGCTGTTCGATCAGCGCGTCGACGTCGATGAGCACCTCGGTGGACAGATCCGAAACCAGCAATCGACACACCGGTTCCAGCGCCGGCGTCGCCTTCCGGCGTCTCATCGCTCTCTGGTGTGACGCCTCTGCTTTCGGAAGCATGAGCTCGATCTGGAGCCCAACCCGATCATCTCCTAGCGCGATCGTCTCCATT
>JAADVN010000668.1:0-14782 GCA_023335535.1 Globisporangium spinosum | reverse complement strand
TTGGCGAGCCATCGCGCTGCATCGCAGCAACCCACGACACAATGTCTTCTTCGGCTTCGATCGGCAGTGTTGGCTTGGTTCCGCGGCGCTGGTCGTGCGTGGGCTCGTTGTTACGGCAACGCTTCAAATAGCGCTTGAGAGTGATCGCTGGGATGCCAGTATCTCTCGTCACTCCAATTATCGTCTCTCCTTCCATCACGTGCGTGACCGCCACGTCTCTCTCAGCGTTAGTATAAAGCTTGCGGCGTGCCTTCATGGTAAATTGCGAATTGCAGTCGATGCAGCGCTCTTGCGCCGCCGTGGACTTGCTCTCTTTGCGTGTGTGTGCCAGTCGTTGCAGGTCACGAACCGCTGGTTTGACCCCAGTGGATCATAAAGTGATCACATACAAATCAACCAATGAAAACAGAGTATTGGCCCGAAAAAACAAATGAGATGAACTCATTCGCTAAAATTGCGTGTGGATCAGGAACTGGTGACGGGATCTTATTGTGATGGTTTACGTTATATATTTTACTGTTAACCACAATGCTCATAAAAATAAGAATAAAGAGGAATATTATAGGGCTTGTGATAAATATGGAAGATATGGCTGTTTACTACGTACTGATTGTCTATTTACAAAAGTGCACATACAAGAACAGATGGAAAACAGAATGTGTGTACCGTATCTGGTGTCATTCTGGGGAACAATGTACTGAAACCAATTTGTTGGACAAGACTTGAAGCAACTGTTGTGACTGTGAGCACCACCACACTGTATTTTGTGGGACAAAGCTACAGTAGCATTAAAAAAAACTGCACGAATATAAACTTGGAGCTGATGAACTCCATTGGATTGAAGAGGCCACCACCGTAGTCGCCTTAGGCCGACTTCTGTGGAGCAAGCGCCGCACCTGAAATCACACTAGTTGCATGCAAACTCACAATTGCTCTTCTGTTTTATGTGTTCTAACAAAACATGTACAGTGATTGACTACTCATGCGACTGTCAATCATATGTTAGAGGACGCTGAGAACACCTTCAAACCAAAAATGTTGCACAACTGTAGACGCATCTTTCCACATCCAAAGATGCTACCAGCAACCTGGCGAAATGCGCGCGCCAACAGCGACGCCAGCAGCAGCGAGGACGACGACAGCGGAGGGGTGACGGCAGTAACACGAAGTAGCAGCAGCGCTTTGAGTGCACTGCGCGCTGCGCGTGGCGGTGGCGTCGGCAGATTCGCTGTTGATGGCGATAGAGAAGACCAAGTTGTAGCAGCAGCAGAAGAAGAATACGGAGGAGACGATGAAGAAGACTTGGAGAACAAAGTGTACCGCCCGCTGCTCTTCCAATCGAAAGGGTACGCGTCGTCCGAGATCTTTCGCGACACGTACGAGATGCGCACGCGCATGCAGGAGCGGCAGGCGGCATCAGCAGGTGCGTCGTCGCCTTCGTCTGCGCTGCTGCTCGCGCCATCAACATCGGCTGTCGGCGAGGGTGGCAAGCGTAATGGCAAGAAGAATCGAAACGTCGTGCACCCGCGTATCCGCCTGGAGACGCTCTCGTCCCGTGCCGCGACGACTGTGCTCTGGATCACGTACCTCTCGTTCTGCCTCGCGTTCGCAATGCCGTATCTGCAAAGCCAGGGGTTTCTCGGAACAGTCATTAAGTTGCCCGGTGGGCTCTGCGAAGACCGCATTTTGCAGCACGAGCCCTGCATTTACGTGGACAAGAAGAAAGGTATCGCGCGCTGGTCGGGTCTCGTGAATAACGTGTCGCGGTACGCGGGCTCCATCGAGCTTTCTCTCGACATCAGCGAAGTGATCAACTCGACCTCCGCGCTGAATCGCCAGGGTGGTGCTGATGCTCAAGACGGAGAAGAGAATGGACTACAGAAGATGGACGCTTTGTGGCGGAAGTGGCGACCAGGCGTGAGTATTTTGCGCGAGAATGGTGACAATACCAGCACCACTACGTCGCTGGAGATCATAGACCAGAGCTTCGCGCTCGCGTACGACGTGGCTCTCTACGGGATCGACTTTGATTCCGTGCCGTACACGAAGAAAGAGATCGTCGCAGAGAAGAACCAGAGCGTGTGGGTCGAGTGTCCGTCGAAAGCGTGCAACAAAGCGACGCTGCTCGACATCTCACAGGACTTTGAAGGGCGGGTACGTTGCTAAAGCACAGTGGTTGTCGTGCACGGAATGAATCCTTATTATTTCTCATTGTTATGCCTTTGTTATATTCTAGGACGGCAATGGATTTGGCTCCTACTTGGTGGTCGTGGTGTTCAAAGGCGTATACCCGAACGCGTTTGGAAAGAAAGTATCGTACGATTTTTCGTACACGTAAGCGCAGCATCTGAGCATTCCTACTTGTCAACTGGGTGGGTGCATTCTTGTAACCATGTTCTTTAATCCTATGATGATGTACAGAAAGCCCGCGATCCACGTGAGCGAGCTGATCATCCGCGCCGTGTTCCTCCTGTCGTCAATCTTCGCGCTCCCTTGTTGGCTCATCGCCGTGCTCAACGCGCAGGGCTCTTCGTGGCAGAACATCATGCCCGTGCAGAAGTGGGTGCTGGCGCTCGGCGTCGTGCTCATGCTCTGGCAGAACCCGATCTACGCGGTCTCGGAGCTCTCCAAGTCGATGGGTCTGCGAACGCGCTTCGTGTCCGAGATGTGCGAGTCGTTCGCCGAGGCGTTCTTCTACGTGTTTTGGCTTAACCTGCTGGACCAGCATGGGAGTGCGCTGAAAGGCAGACTGATCCCGAAGTTGCTGTTTGGACTCGCGCTGCTGTCGGTCGATACAGGGATGACTGTCATTCGCATGCCCGCATTGTTTGCCTCTTCTAGTAATGGTGGCGGTGAGTATCAACCACCATCAGCATCATCGGTGGTCGATAGAGCGAAAGATGACGAGCTCTATGCGTTGCTGGGCTTTATTCGCATCGCGATGCTACTCGGCTGGGTCGTGTGGATTGCGCGCATCGGCTGGCAAACCGGCGTGTACTTGCGTCAGCTGCCGTACATGTCGACGCGCTTCCAGCAGCTTTCGTTCCGGTTCCTGTTCCTTGAGACGCTGCTGATCCTGATCTACGTCATGGTGCTCTCGGGGCTGCAGGTGTTCTTCCTCTGTCAGACGTGGTACTTGATGGGATATGAGCCGTTCATTCAAAGCGCAGTGCACACGTTCGTGAAGTACCATTCAGGGCGACCATCACTTGGGAAGCTGATCTTCCTGTCAGTGTACGTGTACTTGGTGATGTTTGTGCATCTGCCGCCGTCGACGGGCGACAGTACGGGGTTATTGGCGTCGACCGCGTTCCACGTCGAAGAGAAGCCGCGCGTCGACAAGTACGGCTTTCTGACTCCAGACTCGCACTTGTTTTGCGTCGAGACCGCGACGTGGCTACTCGAGATTGCGTGGCAGGCGTACTTTGACCCGCCTGGACGACCGTCTCCTTCGGGGTATGGCGAGCTGAATCTGGAGCCGTACGGTTTTGAGCTCATCACGCACTTGAAGAGCAGTCTGACCGATACCCACGTTGTCGTTGCATTGAACCATGACCACAAGCGCCTCGTGGTGGCGTTTCGAGGCACGACAAGCAGAGAGAACTGGAAGAGCAACCTCCGATTCCACCAAAAAGTGCTCTGGGTGAAATCCCGCGGACTCTGGCGAAAGCGGACGTGCATGGAAGCCACGAAGGACTTTTTGTCCAAGATCCCGCTGCTCAACATGGCGTTGCCGCGAGTGCACAGCGGTGAGCGTCCCTTTATATCGAGGATCATTGGTAGTCTTTGTGATTCATGCTTTGCTAACGTGGTTGATGTCTGTTTGCTCCTTTCGCAGGATTCTGGAAGGCGTACGTGTCGGTCCGAGACGAACTAAAGGAGGTGACGCGCTTGATCCTGGACGAGAATCCTGGCGTCACGGTGTACGTCACGGGGCACAGCATGGGCGGCGCGCTGGCGATTCTCGCGGCGTACGATCTTGCCGTGAACTTCAGCATGAAAGTCAACATGTACAACTTTGGCGGACCTCGCGTGGGTAACCCGAGTTTCTGTCGCCACTACGACAAGTGCGTCCCCTCGAGCTATCGCGTCGTGATGGACGGCGACATTGTGCCAGGCGTCCCTCGCTTTGTACGTCCAAAGCTCAACCCTTGCAACTTGATGTGCGTGGCTTGATGACTAACTGAACGGTGTTGTGTTGTTACTATTGTTGATGAACAGTGGGGGTTGTATCAGCATGTGGGCACAGAGGTGGCGATCGACCTCGAGGGCAACCTCATCGTCGACCCAAGTTTCGTCGAGCGGCACCTGCACGTATCTTCGAAAACGAAAATGGCGACACACCCGTCCAGCGTCTACCGGACTTCGATCGCCAAGTGCCTGGACAACTTGATGACCTCCTAATTATAAATTCGTAAAGACAAACTATGGGACTTTATTACCAGACGAGCTATTGTTTTGATTTCTCGAGGCAACAGAGTGAGCTTGAGTTTCTGCCTCTCGTTCTCTCCATTTTTAATGGGATTTGAAATGGTGCAAGCGTTCATTTCGCCACCATTTTTGTTCTGACTGTGGTCTCAAATTCGCATCTACTGTTCCAGACAGACAACCAGATAGCAAGAGCTCCAGCCTTACTCCCCAGCTTATAAGCTCAGAAGAGAGAAATGGCCGACTATGAAGACCAACAAGAAGGCATGATCTGCTCGCACGCCGAGTTCGCCGAGGCGGCAGCGAATGGCTCGCGTGCAATGGTACTTCAGCATCGCATCCATTTCGAGTGAGCACCTATGGTATCTGACCCCTCTCCCTCTCTTTCTCTCTCTCTGCGTCTATTTAGGTGGAGTTCCTGCTTGAAAATGGAGCTCACATCGATGCTCCAGGATGAGGTTTGTCTTGAGAAAAAAAATGGTTGTGCCTTCCGCAACAAGCCTGCTATTGATCTGGCTGGCTCCTGGGCATTTGAATAAAATCTGTAGGTGGAATGACGCCAGTCTGTGCCACTGCGCTATGGGAGAACGATTCGATGGTGAGCTTCTTGCTCGAGAAAGGAGCAGACATCGGAGCTCGAAATGAAGGTGAGGATTCGCGCTTGGACACTGATGCCTGATCAATACTTGCATGACCAATTTGGATGAAAGTTGTGAATATACAGGAACCGGCTGGACTGCGTTGTACGCCGCAGCGTTCCAGGAGCACGGCAAGGCAGTGTGAGTGCTTCTGGACCGAGGCACCGACCCAAAATCTGCCGACTTTGAAGGCCGAACGCCCATCGACTATGCGAGCATCTCGGAAGCCATCTGGCCGTTCTTCGCAAATGCTTATTGTGGGCCGGCAGCCAAAATGAGCAGCAAGGTAGTTGGCTCACCTTCAATGAATCTCGTTTTGATTTTGCTTTGGCAACTCGCGGGTGTCGCCGAAGTCAAAAGTCGGAGCTGATCGCGAAAGGCATCATCCGAAAGATGCAGGATCAGCCGGAGCAAACTGGTGCCGACATCAAATTCGGCGAGAGCGTACGTCGCTATCCCTCGTCTTGATTGAGCGGAGCGTCATACGTGATGGCTCATTTCATTCTTGCCCATGATGCTCCATCTTGAATTTGTGGGCAGATCTCGTCGTTCTCTCGGCCAGGATCTTCGTACACGAGAGCGCAGTTCCAGCTTCCTGTCGCGAAACGCATGGGCACAGCCAAGGTGAGACTCTCACTCTCGTGTCCAGATGTGAACATGATCTATGAAACACAAGGCACTCATGATTATGATGGCGCTTGCGTGCACGTAGTCACGCGATGGGAGGCCGGCTGGACCGATTGATCCGCTTGGAGATGCGCCACTGTAGCAGCGTGCGTTGAACCAGCACCAGCCATCGTTTCAAAGTCTCGGTCTATGAACACAAGTGTACAACGTGGCACAAGATGACCACGGCTGAGATAACGACAAATTACACATGGGTGTATCACAAAACAAAGCTCAACGAAGCTCAGGTCGCTCCACACTGGCATGTCGTTTGCTGGCTCGCATTCACAGCACAGCATTTCATTCATGCGCAGATCTCTTTATTTATTTTGCAGTTAGTAGTCTGCGCGCTCCCCGAACTCGGAGAAGTAGTACGCGTGGGCAACGGAGGACTTATCGGCGTTCTCCGTATCGAACCAGACGCGGCATTTGTCGTACGGCGGCGAGTAGAGGTGCAGCGTGATCGCGTCGACGCTGTCGCTCGGGTTGCCGATCTTGTGGTACCCCATCGAGTCGTCCATGTACGTGACGCCCTCGTCCAGCGTAATGTTGGAGCTCTCCACGAGCTTCCCGTCCTGGCTCTGGTATCGGACTTCGTTGATCGCGCCGGCGATCACCTTGACCCAGCAGCCGTCGCACGGATGGTCGTGGATCGGGCTGTACTTGCCGCGGTTCCAGACGATCAGGATCAGCGCGTAGGTCTCATTGTCGGTTGCGATCAGGTTGCGCGTGTAGTTCTTGGACGTGTCGGCGTACGCAAAACGCTCAAGCTCGCGCATGTCGCCACTGTATCGTCTACAGAAAGCATGTAGCAGCAAATTAGCATTTGGAATAGGACCTCGAGAGCGGCGTTGATACGATAGGCGAACTCACTTCAAGACGCTGTGGAACACTGGCTGCTTCTTCATAGGCGTTGTGCTCATCTCTGGTTGCTTGAGCAGCTGGTCCACTTCCTCCACGAGCTCCTCGAGAGTCAGCTTCTTCTCATCGACGTCCAGATGCTGGCGCTGGTTGTCGCGCTCATCACCAGATGATGGACGCGCAGCCTTGATCTTGCGGATCTCCGATGCCGCTGGGCTCGCTTTGTTCCTGCTCACACCGCCACCGCTCCCACCAAACTCCATCTCACTGCTCGTTACGGACACGAGAACGCGCCCCGCCATGCTTGCTTGCTAGCACTCTGCTTCTTCCAGGTCGATATTTTTGATAAATGCAATGCGCGCAAATACTGCAAAAAGCTGTCTGGCGTCACTGCTGCAAGCGCGCTTGGACCTAACAGAGGGCAAAAACAAGCGGCGACTAGGAAAGTCGTGCTAGGAAAGCCGTGCAACCGCTTCTGCCACAAAGGTAAAGCACACGCCGCCTTCAAAGCGAATGCGTGAGGCGCGAGCGAGCGGGCGATGGTTTTGAGCACGCACGCGTGACCTCACGACTGAAAAGAGCGGCGGGCGGGGTCGCGCACAACGTGCAAATTCGTGTGTGGATGGCGGCGGTTTCCGGTTCGTCCGTCAGTCAATCCTTTCGCGTCAGTCGTCCATAACCAGCAAAACAAAAAGCTCTTCAATTGGGAGAGTGATGGTCGTCAGTCCTTTCATGACACACAAAAATGGGATCACGTTTTATTAGGGTTAGGGTTTTCGTTTTTTTATAACTGCTCAAATTTATGTTGCAAATCAGCAACATAAAATCACAAAGTGAACCGGTTCACTTCTACTTCTGAACCGGTTCCACAAGAAAAGTTGGCGCTATAGAAAAGCTGAGGGGCGGGTGGGGGGAAGCAAAGCAAGCGACGTGCGCCGCCAGTTTGCTCAAGTCGCCCAACGCCAAAATGGTGCGTGAATGTACCGCGTTTGTCTGGTGGCGCTCTGTGCCTCTCTGTGCCTCTCTGTGCCTCTCTGTATATGCGCGTGTGCTGTGTATGGGAGGGAGGATGCGGTCCAAAAGGGGGAGCCGTCGAGTTGATGCCCCACTACTCTCTGTGTCTACCGCGCTCTCGCTACACTGGACGCCGCGCATTAACAGACGACGAAACGAACGAGATGGAGAGGAAAAATGCAACGAGACTGACTGTGTGTCTGCTGATTGTGTGAACACTGCTGCGTGTAGTCGCTTCTTACCAAGGGTTCCCGCGTCGCCGCCCAGTCCATTCGTGCTGGTGCTCGCCAGATGTCCAGCGCCACCGAGGCCGAGGCCAAGGGTGCGTTTTATATATTTGTCTTCCAAGCCAGTCTCCATTTTGGTGGTGCTTTTATGCGTGTGTATGTGTGGGAATACGCGACTGACTTACTGTGTGTATTGGCTACGATTTTGATATGGCGCAGAGCAAATGATCCGATGGACCCAGATCTCCAAGGGCATGATGGCGCTCACCGGCGTCTTTACCGTGTACAACGTGTTCGCGCACTTCGCCGGCGGCCACGAGCACCACGACGAAGCCCCAGCCTTCGCCTACCTCAAGCTGCGCAACAAGCCGTTCCCATGGGAGTACTCTGGTTGCGACTTGCTCGACAGCCACTGCAAGGAGCTCGCCCGCGCCGCCAAGCAGGCGCTCAAGGACGAAGAATAAGCTATTGCGTCTATTCCGAAATCCCCCCAGTGTCCTCTGGAGCCGAGCAGCGACGGCATCAAACAGCAGCAGGTTGTGTGAGCACTCGCCTGTGGCGGAGCTTCTGACTTGTTGTTACTGTCCAGCCCAGCAGGTCAGCTTCAGTCCTTCATGAGAAAATAAATGTCTGCATCGCCAGCATCTAAAGTGAAAAACCACCAAAAAACAGCAGAAAAATTATGGATTCACTCGGGCGTCAAACCTCCAACGGGGTCATCTCTTGTTCTTCAGCTTCTCATTGTGCTGCGGATAGACACATACAATCTCATGGAAACCAGACTGTCTTTCTCACTGATTGACATGCAAAGCGAACGAGCATTTGCGTCTCATGGTCATCACTTCACGTGTTCTCTGTTTGTTTATGTGGATAGATTATGGGTGGATGTTATAGTGTGGCTCACCTTAATTCACTCCATAATGCGTGAACAAGTCTGTCCACTTCAGTGCTTTCTAATGTTCACCACCTTAATTTACTCCTCAACTGACAAATTTAGTGTGATACACCTTACTTTCCACTTGAGATTCGGGTTTGGGTTGGGAAGTGATGGATCATTCATTCCTTCCATTCTTGTTTGAGAGCCGATCCAAAACCCACACACAAAAGTAAGCGAGCCGCGTCGATAGATAGAGAAGAACGGACGACAAGGAACCCAAGAGAGAGAGAGAGAACAACCCACAGAGACACAATAGATGACGGAGGTGACGGAGCAGCAGGCGCAGCAGACCCCCGGCGGCGACGTGCGCGAGGCCGGCGAGGAGGTCTCGCGCCACCGCCAGCAGCTGCACTCGGCGCTCTCGGCGCTGCCCAAGCCGCGCGAAAACAACAGCAGCTATGAAGCCACCGCCGATCCGATCTACGAGGACGGCTACGACAACAGCGGCTACGAATCCTACGTGGCGCCTTACACGTCGTCGCCCATGGTGTCGTCCTCCGCGCCGATCCCCACGGCGCTGACGCTCTACTCGGAAGAGGAGTCGGGGTACGAAGGGCCTGCGTACGCGCACTTGTTTGACTCGCCAGGGGAGGAAGAAGAAGGCCCCGCGCCAAAGGCGTACACTTCCTACTCGTCATACTCGCCCGCAGCGTCGTACGCGCGCAAGCCTGTTGTGAAGAACCCGTACACAGGGCTGTCGAACCAAGGCGCGACGTGTTACATGAACAGCTTGCTGCAGACGATGTTTATGACGCCGGAGTTCCGCAAGGGGCTCTACCAGTGGAAATTCGGTCGTGCAAGCACCAGCAACAAGGAACGTGACGGCGATGATACCAACAATGGCAATAATGATGGTGATGATGAAGAGGAGCCCGAGGAAGACAACATCCCGTTCCAGCTGCAGAAGCTGTTTGCGAAGCTGCAGGTAAGCACGCACGAATCGATCAGCACGAAGGCGCTCACGAAGAGCTTTGGCTGGACGGGCGCGGACGTGTTCCAGCAGCACGACGTGCAGGAGCTCTGCCGCGTGCTCTTTGACGCGATCGAGCGCTCGTTCAAAGGCACGGTGAACGAGACGCTCGTGAACGATCTCTACCAGGGCTCGCTCAAGGACTACGTGCAGTGCCACACGTGCGGCTACGAATCGTCGCGGATTGATAACTTTCTGGACCTGTCGCTCGTGATCCGCCCGTTTGGCTCGGAGGAGATGATGAAGAGCGTCGAAGAAGCCATTGAGCTCTTCTTGCGTCCAGAGTTGCTCAACAAGGACAACCAGTGGATGTGCGACAAGTGCAAGACCAAACGCGACGCGATCAAAGGGCTCAAGTTCTCCAAGCTCCCGTATTTATTGTCACTGCAGCTCAAGCGCTTTGACTTTGATTATGCGACCATGAACCGCATCAAGCTGCACAACAAGGTGACGTTCCCAAAGTACCTGGACATGAATTCGTACGTGAGCGACCACACGTCGGGTACACGCGGTCGCGGCAAGATTGCGCGGAAAATGTCGATGGAGCGCCATGAACTCGAGGCGTCGTCGCAGCACCACCAGCAGCAGGATGGCGGCAGTGCTGTGCGCGACCACCACATGCGCCGCCTGTCGTCCATGGACGAATCCCAGGCGCTTCAGTTCAACGAGGAAGACGAAGAGAAAGGCGAAGACGATGATGAAGAACAAGATGAGGATGGCGACCGCCACCAGCGACGAGACAGCACGAGTGTGCTGAACGAAGTGGACACGTGGAGCGCCACGTTTGACCCGAAAGACATGATCAAGCGCAACGGACCGCACGTGTACGAGCTCTACTCGGTGTTGATCCACTCGGGCAGCGCGCTCGGCGGCCACTACTACGCGTACATTAAGTCGTTTGAGACGGGCAAGTGGTTCAACTTTAACGACTCGCACGTGAGCGAAATCTCGGACGACGAATTGAAAACCGCGTGGGGAGGCGGCGGTGGCGGCAGCAGCAGCTACGGGGGCCGCATGAGCTACAGCACGTGCGCGTACATGCTCATGTACCGCCTGGTGTCGGAAGAGAAGAACGTGAACGAGATCTCGAAGGCGAGCATCCCCGAGTACCTCCAGCAGAAGTTCCAAGCTGACGAAGAGCGCGCGCTCAAGGCGGAGCAAGAGCGCCTGGAGATGGCGAAGAAAGTGATGGTGCGGTTCTTCATGAAAGGGAGCAAACCAAAGAATGTGGAGAAGTCCATTCATTTGTACAAGACGAGCACGATTCGCGAAGCGCTGGTCGCTGGCTGTGAGGCGTTTGCCAAGGAGAAAGACATTGTGATCCCAACATCGATCGCGAACGTGCGGCTTCGCGGATACAACGACTACAACGCGCTGCTCTCGGAGACTTTTGATGGGAAAGAGGACTCGACGCTTTCATCGGTGGGCGTGTACACGGGCCAGCAGCTCTTTATCGAAGTGAAGAGCGAGAGCGAGCAGTGGGAAGCGTACGATCCGTTCAAGTTGCAGCTCTTTGTGCGTCGCTTTGTCGATACTGACACCTCGGATGATGATGATGGTGCTGAAAACGATGGGAAGAGCGCGGAGAAAGCCGCTGAGCATGTGCAATCAGGGGATCTGCTGGCGCGATGCATTCAAGTGGAGGACAATGCGACGCTGGGGGCGCTCTGTGCACTCATCGCGCAAAAGTTCTCGGTTGCGGAGGGTATGAGAGTTCGCTTGTTGACCAAGAGCGGATACGGCACAACGCCAGTCAAAGTGCTGAACAAGAGCGAGGACAATGCGACGTTGAACCTGCGTTTGCGGATGAACTTGCACCTGACGAACGGGACGGAAGTGTACATGGAAGAGACGGACGATCTGGCGTCGCCGTCGCCAGCAAAGGCGTTTTTTGAGCGCGAGGCGAACATGATCGTGGTCAACTTCAAGTACTTGAGTCGTGTCGCTGAGCCGGTGCGCATTGACCGTCGAGAGACCGTCGCGGTGCTCAAAGAGAAGATTGGTGTGAAAATTGGGCTGTCGCCCGACAATTTCAAGGTCTTGCGTGGCGTCAACAGCTCTGGCGTGGAGATCAAAACCGTCGACAGCACGCTGTACAACTTGTCGATCGGCACGAACAACACTGTGTTTGTGCTGGAGGGTGTGCCGCTGAACCGAGGCGAGTACAATTTCCGACTGATGCTGCACCGCCCCGCCCCCGTTTCGAGCGAAAGCAGCGTGGAGCCTCAGCTCACAGTCGTCAGTAGTGGCGGAGGCGTGCTGTCGGATTCAGAGAGCGACAGTCTCATTGATGTGGACGAAGTGCTGCTCACGTCCGGCAAGGACGACTCAGAGTTTGTCGCCGCCGGTCAAGTGATTATCAGCGAAGAGATGCAGGTGGAGGACATCCGCAAGCGCGTGCACGGGATCTTGGCGCAGCGGAACTTGCTGCCAGCGGACGTGCCGCCTGCGCACATTCGCCTGCGTGACGTGCGTCAGAACACGATGACGCAGATCCTGATTGACGGGAAGAAGCTGCTGGACGCGTCGGACTCCGCCGTCTACGAGGCGCGAGGCATGGTGGCGCAGATTATCCCCGAGCCAGAGCACGCTGGTCCGGACCACCGCGTCGTGGAGTTTGTGTACGTGGACCGCTCGAAATGGCGCTTCAGCAAGACCAGACGGTGCGAGGTCGTGGTCTCAAAGGAGACCCAGTTGGCGCATCCTCTGACGTACCTTGCGGAGGTCGCGAGCGAGGCGTTCACGATTCCAGTCGAGCGACTACGCTTTGCGCGCATCCCGTACCACCGCGACTCGTGCGACATCCTGGAGGTGGTGTCGTACCAGTTTTATCCCGCCGAGGAGCTCATGACCAGGACGCCGGACTACCAGGAGCTGATTCTCGTGATCGACGACGCCGTGTCTCTGGAATACATGACCCATCGCGACCGCATGGACATCCAGCAGTTCCTGGCGAAGAAGAGCGAGGAGAAGGCAAAGGCACAGCGTGCCAAGTACTCTTCAGTTTCGTCCAGCGGCGGCGGATATCACTATCAGAAGCCGAAGGAGGCCGCGCTGGTGATCCGCACCAAGTCGCGATCGAGCGAGAAGGAGAAGAAAGGCGGCGGTGGCGGCAGCAACGCGAGCAGCAGCGGCCAGACCGGCAACGGCGTGAGCATCCGCACGCCGACGCGGAAAACAGTGCGCGTGGCGAACGCAGCGGGCTCGGACACGGACGAAGAAGACGACGGCGGTGACGATTACATCGACAAGTCGGACTCGATCGATGCGATGGCGGACTTGGACTTGTTTGACGACACCACGCGGGGATACTCCAGCTAAGATCGTCGAAGTCGGTTCGTTTGTTGGAGCTTTCATCAGAGCAAGAGGCGCACGAAAGCCACGAGCTAAGTTGAACACACGCCAGCGAGATAATGCAAAAAGGAAATCCAGTGAGTGAAACTTTGGGTCGAGTCTTTTTCAAACTTGACTTATACTGGCACAACATAAAAGAAATGGATGGCTGCTTTGCACCTCGATCACAAGAAGCGAGAGATCCTGCTTGCAGTGCTACTAGACTTGTTGTTGTTAGTGTTGCTGCTGGTGGCAAGAGCGTTGTTGCTGGTGGGCTTGAATAGGAATCCGCGGCTGGGCTTCTTCAAGAGACTCGTCGGCGTGGGCGGATGCAACTTTATCTTCTGCGCACTGCTCACCTGCAGCATCTTGCTGTCGTTCTGCGACCAGAGTTTCTTGAGCTTGGACGGCGCAGGGTGCTCGTTTTCCTTGTCAACACCAACACCAACATAAAAGAACGATTCGACTTCATTTGCTTTATCATCGAGCTCCGACTTCTTGTTCTTCTTCTTCTTTACCCCTTCGAAGCCTTCGCGGTTGTGGCACTTGGAGGCGTTGCACGCGCAGCCGCTGCCGCACTTTTGCTTCTCTGCCTTGCACGCGCAGGCTTTCGTGGCGCACTTGCCGTTGCACGAGCAGCAAAGCGGCATGCCAGCACGGGAAGGCGTCGCGAGCAGCTCGTCGATTTCGTCCATGATTCCACCGCCGCCGTCACTGCTACTGGTTCGTTGGCCTTTCCCAGTACCAGCTGATGGCGTTGTGGACGCTCTGCTTCTGCTTCTGCTCTTGGTCGTGCACCGCTTGCCTTCGTCTTCGACGTAATCTGAGTCGTCATCTTCGCTTTCTTCGTCCTCATCCTCCTCGTCGTCATGATCGCTGCTTGACACAATCTCGTCGACTTCCTCTACTTTTTTCCTGGAAGCAGGCTTTTTCTTCGATGTCTGTGCTGCGAATTGGAGCTTCAATTCTTCTAGCTCTTTCTTGGTCTCATCGAGTTCTTGCTGAAGTAGACTTGACTTGGTAGTTGAGCTCTCAGGCATGACAGCATCACTTGATGAGTAGAACGCGAATGTATCCAGCGGGATGGCAGCGCGACGGCCGAGCTCTCGCATCTCTCGCTTCAATCCTGCGATCGTGTACTCGTATGTACCACTCTGGGCGACGAGCTGGTCCTCGGCAGCATCCAGATCAGTCTTAGAGTTCTCCAATTCCATGCAAATGGACTTGCTCTCGGCTGCAGTTTCCACCAGATGCCTGATGATCTGGTGGCACGCACTCGCGCTTGTCGGGAAGAGCTCCTCTGGCAACGAGTTGTTGCGCTCCACGCTTGCGAGCTTCTGCTGGAGCAGGCGGATCTCGGCATTCTTCTCTCTCAACGAGTCTTTCAGTCTGGCTAGTGCGTCGCTGCTCGCTGAAGGATTCGATTCCAACCTCGAGATCTCGAGCGCTATTCCCTTCCGCTCCTCGAGATCCATCTGAATCGCGTTCTTGGCGCCGTAGATGGTCATCCGGATCTCGAACGTTGTCTCGAGCACCTTCGCGACATTGTCCATGTAATCACTTCGACTGGACGCGTCTTGCTTCGAATCCGCCACTGAGAATGCTGATCTCGCCATCGCCGGTTTGTTCGTCAGCGTTTTCTTCAGCTGCTGCTGGTTCTGTGCCATTGTCCGCATCCGCTTATTCGCCATCGCGACTTCTTCTGTCT
>JAADVN010000667.1:0-14800 GCA_023335535.1 Globisporangium spinosum | reverse complement strand
GTGAGCTCAAGACCCGATTAGACCCGTGACAACCCACAACCCCCAAGCCCAATAAAAACCCGTAGTGACACATAAGGACTCCAAAGATTCAAAAGCAAATTTTTGCTCGCATCGTCGCTGTCTCTTTTCTTCTTTTTCTTGTGCGCAAAAATTATAGGGCCGAGGATTCCGAATCCTTCTGTGTGGGACCGATCTTACCTGCTGCTGGCGATTTGAGAGGGGCTTGATTTCAAGCTGCTGCGGTCGGAGATTCGCTCTGCTGTTGTTTTGTATCGAGAGCGCGCCTTGAGGCACTCACTCTTCGCTCAGCTCCAGTTCCAGTTCAGCCGCTCACAAACAGCCGCAAAGCTCCCAAGATGCGATGTGTGGAGCAAACAGCAACAATCCACGTCCACCCCATCCCATCCCTCCCTGGCGTCACTCACTCCTCGAATCCATTCCTGGTCAGCAAAATGAAAACGAATCTCGTTGATTTAACTTCCTGGTCTGCAAATTGCTCAAACGCGCAAAAAAAACATCTTGGACAACCTTTGTTCCGCAAGCCTCTGGGTGTGATTGGTGGGTGTGGGAGGTTGTTAACCCTACCACGAGAGATTCAATTCCTTCCTGAGACATACTCAGTCCAAGTTGATCCAAAGTGCTGCGAATCTCGTGGGGGAAAAACGGCGACCAGCTCGAGGGATTCGCAGAGCAGGTCCGCACAGACCGAGGTATAGTGAATCTCCATAGTTTTTCTTTTTCTGCGCGCTCGAATCTTGACTGGGCGAGTGTGTGCGCGCAAGCGAGCGACGCTCAACACGCCACAAGCACAAGAGCGCTCTCACAACAAAGGACATTCGTTTCCGCCGCCCACCCGCAGCAACCGAATAATCGAATTCGCATCTTCAGCGGACGACACACGACACTCCCTCTCCTCTGACGCCCCCTTGATCAACTCTACTCGATCACTCAGTCAACCGTCCTCCCACGACGCCCGACACTACACTACCGCCCTCCGCCATGCTCACTTCGCCATTTGCCTCCGCACCAGCAGCACCGCGCGCTTTCCCAAGCCCCGCGTTCGCGCCGATCTCGATCGCCATCCCAACACCCATGAACCTCAAGGCCATGCTCAGCGCCGAAGACGCGACTGTTCCTGAACACGCGCAGTGCCCGCCTTCCCCGGCGTCGTCCACGACCTCGTCGTTGAGCAGCACGTCCAGCAGCAGCAGCAACGACGCCGGAGAGAGCGACCCACTCAAGCGCGGCTGGGTCGCTCCATTCCTGCTCCACCTGCACCAGATGCTCCGTCGCGAGAACCCAAAGATCATCCGCTGGACAGAAGACGGCATCGCGTTCCAGATCCTGGACAAGGAGGCGATGACCAACCAGATCCTGCCGCGCTACTTCAAGAACAAGAACTTTGCCAGCTTCCAGCGCCAGCTCAACTACTTTGGCTTCCGCAAGTGGAGCAAGGCGCGCGCGCAGTTCTCGACCTACAGCCGCGAGCACTTCACGCGCGACAACTACGGTGACATGTCGCTCGTGAAGCGCCAGAGCAAGAAGTCCCGCAAGCGTCCAGCCTCGGGAAGCATTGAAGAGCAAGACACCAAGCGCCCAGCGACTCAGCCATACTGGGTCTCGGGTGACAAGTGCAAGCCGATTCTCCCTCGTCCAGGCACTGCCACTACCACCACCACTGCTGAAGTCGCTCCTGTTGTGGCTGCTTCCCCAGCAGTTCCACAGCAGCAAGTGGCGTTGTCGCCAGTGATGACCACTGCGGCTCCAGTGGAGAGCATCTCCCCAGCTCCAAAGGCGTGGTCGGCTCCGTCCTTTGACCTCCTGGTGCGCGCGCCGCCAGCGTCGAACCCTCTATTCACGCTCCCAGTGATCTCTCCAGCGCGGAAAGTGACCAACGGATGCAAGCTGCCGTCGATCCACGACCTGACGTTCTCCAACGCTCTGAACAGCAACGCGGGCTTGCGTCCTCGCTGGCTTGCCTAAGTTGTCTGGGTCCATTCCCCAAGAGTGTGTGGTCGGTACCTATATATATTAATCGTCGTCGTGACCGTATGGTAGTCGAAGAACAACCTTATTTAACCAAGTATGTAGTATGCATCTTTCCTTCGAGAGGATTGAGAAAGAGTTTTAGGATTTATTAACTGGCAAGCGCTGCTGGACGAGCTCCACAGCAGCAAATACACCACCGTGATTTCACATTTTCATTCTCCAGGATTTTTGTTCATTGCGATGGCATCTCCCGCGCCTCTGCCTCACCTCATTAGGTACATTCATCTGCAGTTCTGCATTAAGCTTTTGAGCACGGAAGACCCACGCATGGCATGCATTTAAAGCATGGCCCAAATGCGCGTTCCTCTCGTTCGCGATCGAATCTCGCGCGAGAGTCAGAGAAAAAAACCAGAAAGCGCGAGATTCCTTCCTGAATGAATGACTTAAAACCTCGTGTTGTCCACACACACCAACCAGTGGTTTTCTGTGTTCGGGACAGCGTCCCTTGTTTCGAAGAGAGAGAAAAAGAACCCAGTCCCGTTTTTCTCCCATTTTCGGGACTGGCATGAGACAGTCGATCAGCCACGAAAGAAGAAGAAAAAAAGATCCAAAAAGCTGCTGCGCAACCGACAACCCGCAGACACAAAAAAGACTTGGAATTTGTATTGGAGAATGGGAAAAGACCAGAAAGCCCACGAGATCGATCATCTGGTATTCATTCGCACGCACGCACGCCAGCACTTGCAGCTTCTGAAGACCAGAGCCATCCTCCCCACGCACTGTTCCATCAAGAGACACAGAGAGATCACCTCACCAAAGCCAACGCCGCCACAACCACCAAACCGATCGAATACTCCGCTGCTATCTGCCATACCACCTTGCTCACTTCACAACCCGCCACGCACGGCACAACACCAAGGTGAAGAAGCATGAAGCTGCAGGCCATTCAGACAGTCGCGGCGGCGATCTGCCTCCTCGGTGCGCTCGCGTTTCCAAATGGCGCTGACGCGTGCACGATGATCGCGATTGGCAAGAACGCGACGGTGGACGGCTCGACGCTCATGGCGCACACGGACGATGCCGGCGGCGGCGCGGCGGACCTCCGCCTCGTGCGCGTGCCCGCGCAAGACCACCCGGAAGGCGCGAAGCGCGCGGTGTATAGCTTCTTTGGCGGCTACCCGCGCCTCGTGAGCCACGAGCGAGGACCGAATTACGCGCCAAAGAGCGAGCACGAGGCGCTCACGGAGCCGCTGGGCTTCATCCCGCAGGTGAAGCACACGTACGGGTACTTCGATCAAGACTACGGCATGATGAATGAAGTGCAGCTGAGCATCGCGGAGAGCACGTGCGGCGCGAGAACTGTCGGCTGGTCGAAGGACTTGCCCTACGGCAGCAACCTCTTTGGCATCGCGGAGCTGTCCAAGGTCGCGCTCGAGCGCTGCGACTCGGCGCGGTGTGCGATCAAGACAATGGGCGACCTCGCGGTCGAGCACGGGTTCTTCAGCGAAGACAGCGGCGATCCGGCGGCCCCGGGGTACATCGACTCGGCGGAGACACTCGGCATCGCTGACAAGTACGGCGAAGTGTGGGTCTTCCACGTGCTCACGGGAAAGAACAATGCGAGCGCTGTGTGGGCCGCGCAGCGCGTCCAAGACGACCACGTCGCGACCGTCGCGAACGCGTTCATGATTCGCGAGATGGATCTGAGCGACAGCGAGCGGTTCATGGCGTCTCCGAATGTGCACTCGTTCGCGCAAGAGATGGGCTGGTGGAACGAATCCATGGGACCATTCGACTTCACTGCTGCGTACGGATATGTTGACATGGACCCGGTGCACCCGCTGTACACTGGTCGCCGCGTGTGGCGCATCTTCGATCGCGTGGCGCCGTCGCTGAAGCTCGACTCACGCCTCGGCGAGATCTCGCAGTACCGCACGTATCCGTTCTCGGTCAAGCCCGATGCGCTTTTGCATCCGAGTGCTGTCATGGACCTTTTGCGCGACTACTACCAAGACACGGAGTACGACATGTCCAAGGGTGTTGCAGCTGGTCCGTTTGGCTCGCCGATCCGCTGGGACGGCGACAACAAGGGCGTGATTGGTGGCTGGGAACGCCCCATCTCGAGCTTCCGCACGATCTACAGCTTTGTGCTGCAGGCGCGTTCGTTCTTGCCGGATGCGGTCGGCTGCGTCCTCTGGTACGGACAGAGCTCACCCCACAGCTCGGTGTACGTGCCGTTCTCGTGCCGCCAGAGCCAAGTGCCGAGCGCGTACTTGGAGAATGTGGGCAAGCAGAGCGAAGTGAACCAGAAGTCTGCGTGGTGGGCGTTCAACTTTGTGAAGAATTGGAGCCAGCTGCGCTTTGATCGCATCAACCAAGACATCCGCAAGCAGATCGCTGAGATCCAGAAAGCGTCGATTGCCGCGCGCGAGGCCATGGAGCTCCACGTCACCACCCACTTGATGAAGAACCACAGCAATGACGATGGCAATGACACCAGTGCGATCGACAAGTACTTTGGGACGCGCTCGAACGAGTTTGCGAGCAGCGTGGTGGAGCGTTGGTGGCAGTTTGCGTGGCAGCTGGTGGGCAAATTCGCCGACGGGTACGTCACGACGGGCGAGAAGCCCGAGGACATGGAGACGCTTGGATACCCTGCGTGGTGGCTCGAGAAGACCGAGTACTCCAAGTGGCCGGGCAACTCGTTTGTGGCGCATGGCTTGGTTAAGCAAGCCATTGAGCCGCCAGCTTCAGCGTCAGCGACATCGTCGAGATTTTCCGAGGCGGCGGAGGCCGTTGTCACTGTTGCCACCACCAGTGTTGAGCCGATTAACAAGGAAGGATCATTTGCGTTTGCGCAAATTGGCGGCGGCGTGGTCGTCGGGACGGTCTTTGGTGTGACGATCATGTGGATCGCGGACAAGCGACGGCGCTCCGGGTACGAAACGCTGGCGTAAAGCACGAGTGACTGGATTCGAGGGCATTGAGACTGGCCAGAGAGAAAGAGTAGATCCAGTTGCGAAGGCAAAAGAGAGATGGGAGCGGAAGTGAATAATAGCTATTAACTCTAATTTACTCGAACAGAATCGGTGTCTCCGGTCTTTCTTTTCTATAGGGGGTTCTCTATGTAAAACAAAAAAGAGATGGTCGTCGTCGTTATGACCATTTTCCTGCTTGTGAAGTTAGAAGCGCTTGCTGTAGCGTTCGCTGCGCTCGCGGGCCTTCTGTTCGCCGCGGTCGCGTCTGTGCGACGTGGTGCGAGGAGCTCCACGATCTCCCGAAGGGCGTCCTCTACGGTTGCTACCATCACGGCTCTCCGAGCCATAACGCTGGCGAGGAGGCGATGACGATGATCGCCCCTCGCTGCGTCGCTCAAAGCGGTCTTCGCGGCCGCGACTGCCACGCTCCTCGGAGCCAAAGCGGCGCTCTCGTGGTGGAGCAGAGTCGTCGCCATCAACATCGTTCGATCGCAGCGCTCTTGGTGCACGCTCGTACAACGACGATCGTGCTCCTTCAGCGCGCTTCTCGAAGCGGGGTTCACGGCCACGGCTGCGCTCCTGGGAACCGAAGCGCTGCTCTCTTGGCTCAGTAGCTTCGTCGTCGAAGCGACGTGGGGCTCTGCGGTCGCCACGCTCGCTTCTGTCGCTACGATCGCGTCTGCTTCTCTCGGAGAAATGGCGCTCGTCCGAGTTGAATCGCGACGCGCCAGCAGGAGCCGAGTCGCTGCGACGAGGACGCGAGTCCCTCGAGTCTCTGCCTTCACGAGAAGCGCCACCACGTCCTCTCTCTTGCGAGCCAAAGCGCTCACGGTCTCGTGGCGACTCGCGCGAGCCTCTTCGTGGCTCACGTGGTGGCGGGAGGTCGTCCATGTTGAAGCGCTCGCTCGGTGGCGTCAACGAAGATTCGCCAAAGTTGCGTGGTTCGCGTGGTCCTCGCGGCACGCTCGAGCGCTCTTCACTGCGTGATCGTCTATCGCCACCACCGCCACGGGAGCCAATGCCCGAGCCGCCCTTGGTCATGAACTTGGACTTCTCCGCGTGCGACGCTGGCTCCAGCCCCTTGACGCCAAAGAGCCCCATCTTGCGCAGGATCTTCTTATCGATGCGCGGGGTCTCGCTCAGTCCAATCAGATGGCTGTAATGCTCCGCGAGCTCCACGAGCTTCTCCTTGTCGAGGTTGAGCTTCTTCTGGTTCGAGTTGTAGAAGCCCAGGAACGCCTGGTACGACTGCTGCGCCGACTTCTCGAGCTCACTGCCCGGCTTCAAGCGAGCGAGCGCTTCGGTCGTGTGGAAGCCCTTGATCGAAGTGGTGTCCACTACTTTCTCGGTAAGCGGAAGATCCGAGAGGTCCTTCAGGAACGGCTTCTCAAAGTCCGCGAGCACCAGGATGCCACGACCTTCCATACCGGCACGCGCCGTACGACCCAGGCGGTGGATGTACTGGTCGCGGTCAGTCAGACCCACTTGGAGCACGAGCGACACGTCCGGGTAGTCCACACCGCGCGCCGAGACGTCCGACGAGAACATGATCACGTTCTTGCCGCTGCGGAACGCGTCGGCGGCCTTGGTGCGCGCCGACTGGCTCTTGCGCGAGTGCATTTCCAGCACGTTCGGGAACTTGGCCTTCACGAACAGCTGCGCCATGAACTGCGCCGCACGCGCCGTTGGCAAGAACACGATCACCTTGTACTCGGCTCGCTCCATGTGCTCACCCAGGATCGCTTCCACAGTGGGGATGACATTCGGCAGATCGCATGTGACAAACTCCTGCACGGTCTGCACGTTCGTCTGGTGGTCGTCTTCGTGGATCGTATCGATGAACGCGTAGTCCGGGCGAAGCGCGACGTCCTTGAGCTCCTCCGTGGACTCAGGCAATGTCGCGCTGAAAAGTAGCGTCTGGCGCTGTTTTGGCAAGTTACTGATGATCTTCATGATCTCCTTGCGGAAGCCCATGTCAAGCAAGCGGTCAGCCTCATCGAGCACTAGCACGCGCAAGTTACCGATCTTCTGGCGGATGTTGCCGCTGTTCTCTTCCAAGTGGGCTTGGAGACGGCCGGGGGTGGCCACCAGCACGTCCAGCGGCTTTGGGTTCGAGAGCTGCTTCACGTCGCTGTTCATCGACGTGCCGCCAACGAGGCAAGCCGTGCGCATGCCGTGCGCGGCCGTGAGCTTCTCGGCTTCGACCGCGATCTGGTTAGCGAGCTCGCGCGTGGGCGAGATCACTAGCGTCGCGATCTTGGCTTCCTTGCTGTTCGCGCCGCTGCCGAGGCTCTTCTCCTTGAGCATGTTCTCGATGGACGGCAGCAGGAATGCGATCGTCTTGCCGTTTCCGGTCTTGCCCTTGGCGAGCACGTCCTGGCCGTCGAGGATGAGCGGGATCGTCTCGTTCTGCACGTGCGTGAGGAACTCGTACTTCATCTGCTCCGTGAGCACCTGCTTGGAGCGCTCGGAGATCGGCAGCGACGCGAACGACGTCTCTGTCAGGTACTGCAGCGCGCGCGTCGAGTGCACGCCCGCGAAGCGCTGCTGCGAGACGAGCGCCGCCGCGCGTCTGTGGGCTGTCAGCTTGGAGAGCCACATGGTGTGTGCTGGGCGTGGGTGGTCTGTCGGCTACGGACAAGAAGATGTATCGCGGACTGTCCAGCTCTGTTGTGCAACAGCATCAAGCAGCATCATTCCAAGCTTCCAGACGGCTCCTGTCCAAGCGACTCGCAAAGATAGTGCCCCATCGAGGGTACTATTCTTTGTGAGCAGCTCAATTTCGAGCTTGTTAATATAGACGTCAAATATGCCATCTCTTCTCTGCAAGTTTTATAGAAGAAAGGAGTGGTTTTAGAAGGAGTAGAAAATGAACGTGATATTTGTATGGTAAAATTGATTTTGAGACGGCACGACAAGTGAGTTGCTTGTCCATTATAAAGCTGGGAAAGAACCTCTTGAAAGCGATCGTGCGACCCTCTCTAAAGCGATCGATGTAACGAGGGGGCGGGTGTGGAACTTGCTTTGCTCTGGCTTTTGCTATCTCTCAAATTGGGGAAGATCACATTCTGTTTCTGGATCGGAAGAGCTCTTCGGACGACGTCGGCTGCGCGCGCGTGCCTGCATATTGATCTCTTCCTCTCCTACTAGAACCATAGCCCAATAGACAATGGTGGCGCGCTCGCTATTCTCCAAGACCGTTGCGCTGCTCGCGATGGTGGTGGTGGCGCTCGTGCCGCAGAGCCACGTGGCGGACGGCTTCATCGTAGAGATGGCGGCCCACTCGCAGCAGTGCTACTACGAGTACGTGCGCACGAAGCGCACGGCGTTCCTCAAGATTGGCGTGCTCGAGTCGCAAGACCTGTACGACATCCGCTTGAAGGCGTTCGGCCCGTTCCCGCAGCCGCCCACGGAGGAAGACATGACCATGGGCTTCTTCGACCAGCTGGTCACGACCCAGCGCGACCAGCAGAACAACGACGTGCAGCACAACGGCTTCAATTTTGAGTCCGAGCACCGCGGTGGGTACTACAAGTTCTGCTTGGATAACACGCACAGCGGTTACAACGGCAAGATCGTCGAGTTCTACACGTCCTTTGATCTTTCTAAGGAGGACGAGCTCGGACACGAAGACGAGGTCGAGAAGTACGCGAAGCAGCGTACGTGTGCATGTATCGTCCTCTACTCTTTTTTGATGATGCATTGATACTGGTTTTCTAATCGTGGTCGATGTCTGTTGCGTGCACAGAGCACATTGAGGGTGTGACGACATCGCTCAACCGTCTGAAAGAGCTGCTCGACCTGATCCAGTCGGAACAGGCGTACTACAAGTCGCGCGAGCGCCGCCACCGACAGAGTACGTGCTTCCGCATTCATGTCGATCATTCATTTTGGTGGCTCTTTAAGCTGGGAACGAGAAACTAACTCTCGTTTTGCTCTGTTCTTATTGCTGCAGCGCTGGAGAGCAACAACAGCCGAATCATGTGGTACACGACGATGGAGATCGGGATGCTCGCGCTGATGTACGTAGCGCAGTCGTTCTTCCTGCACAAGTCGTTTAGCGACAGAGGCATGCTCGCCAAGCGCCAGTGGGCGTAAGAAGGCAGAGAAAGCGCATGCGATGGATGGGTGGGAGATGATGTCGTTTGGAAGTAGAATCGAATGCACATTTATTGTGGAGAAAAGCTCACCCTGAGCCAGTTAGTTGCAAGTGAATGAAACTCGTGGCTGCTGCTTTTATCCGAATAACAACACAAATCAAACATGCTCGTGCATTAGAAAGATTGGTGGTTCTCTATCTGATTGATGATCAGGTGATCACTGCTGCGTTGATGCTTCTAATTCCTGAAGCAGCGCTTTGCAGGAAAGACACACAGCCTCCAGATCTGGACTCGCGTTACCTCTGTTCTCTGCTGCGATCATGACCTCCGCAGCACCTTCGTCGCCAGATCCGCTCGAGATCGATAGACAATAACACGCACCCTCTGCAGCAAAGCGATAGGAGCCGGTGTCCACTGTGAGCATTGCGTCCAACGGACTCAGGCGCAGAACCCCTCGCAGTCGCTGGAGATCAATCATCGCAGAGATCGCCGAGGTGAGTGGGTCGATCGCCACTTCCTCTCGCTTCACGGGCTGGAACTCTGTCGCTTGGAAGAGTGAGACTCGGAATGGGCAGCTCTTTTGCAGTGGCGCTTGGGTTCCAGGGCTGCGCAGCGTCAGCTCGGCATTACCTGCCACGGGCACCGTCTGCAATGGCACGCGCACTACGTGCTGTTCAGCGGGAGTGAGCGACTCGAACACTTGGTAAAATGGAGACGATGCTGCAGCGTCGGCGTCAATATGCACGGACAGCGTCACTTCTCCGAGTAGGATCTGCGACTGGTTCGCCACCGTGACGAGGAGCTCCTTTGACGCGGCGTCGAACTCGCACTCGACGCGGAGATTCTGCAGCAGCGCGGCCTCCATGACGTCGTT
This sequence comes from Globisporangium spinosum, assembly GCA_023335535.1. Lineage (NCBI taxonomy): Eukaryota > Oomycota > Peronosporomycetes > Pythiales > Pythiaceae > Globisporangium > Globisporangium spinosum. The sequence continues at coordinate 4,859 of JAADVN010000667.1, read as the reverse complement.
CATCATCTGCATCATTTGTGCGCTTTGCGCGAGGCTCTGTCCCACGCGGTCGAACACGGTCGAGAACGACTGCTGCAGTCCGCCGGCGTACTCGTTCAGCATCGCCGCCATCTCCTCCATCGCGCTTGGTCACTTTGCTCAGGTTTTGGGAATGGCGGCATGTTCGGATTGTACCATAGAACCTCTATTTATGAATATTATAATCCGCGTTTAGAATCAGACAGAACCCTATTTCCTGCATAAACTTTCCATTTTTGAGGTCCCAGATGGTGTGGTTTGAGATAAAGCACCATTCCAGAAAGTTCAGGTTTGCAAAAACAGACACGCACTGTGTCACAATCTGACTTACTGTGTGCTTCTGCACTGAATCTTGCTCCGTTCTGTGACATCTTTCTCTGTAGCTTTATCCGCTTTCGTTTTTCAGAGAGAGAATCCGAAAAGGATCTTCGTCCGTTTTTTGGACTGGCTTGTACCGTAACATTTCACGAGACAAGGGAGACAAATGCGCTGAAAATAGGTGGCACGTTTGGGTCAGAAGCGCACGTTTGGCTCGTATCCGCTACTTTCAAAGCTCCATACTTTACTCAAGAGGCGAGTCGGCTCCAACCAACCCATGCCATGCGTTGGTTGGGGAGCAAAGGGCCGAACATGGAATGGAAAAAGGGGGAGAGCTTTTCGTTTCTGAAGACAGCTCACAATCGAATATCATCAGTAGCAGCAGCTACGATGCAGCAAGGAGCCCCAGACAGCAAGCCCAAGCCTCAGCGCTTCCGCCAGCGCAAGCCCAAGCAGGAGGGCGTCGGCGCCGCCGCCGGTGCACACCCGCCAGCCGCCCCCGTGAAGCGCAACTCGCTGGACATCGAGTCCCACGACAACAAGAAGAAGCCGCGCCGCGGAGGCCGCCGCAACAAACCCTCGGGCGGTGCGGATGGCGCCCCAGCGACCCCTGGCTCTGCGCGCGGCACTAAGAACGACGATGACGAAGCGGAAGGCGCCGCCAGTGAAGACGTCGCGGCCAGCGTGCCAAAGACCATGGACCACCTGTCGGACGTGTTCTTCGCCTCGCTCGAGATCTCGGAGAAGACCAAGCGCGCGATCGTGCAGGACCTCAAGTACGAGCGCCTGACGGTCGTGCAGAGCGAGACGTTCCCGCACATTCTGGAGGGCAAGGACGTGCTCGCCAAGGCGAAGACCGGCAACGGCAAGACCATCGCGTTCTTGCTGCCTGTGATTGAGAACTTCATTCGCGATGGTCGCCGTCCACGATCGATCCCAGTGCTGGTCATCTCGCCAACGCGTGAGCTCGCGCTCCAGATCGCGACGGAGGCTCGCCGCCTGACCAAGTTCCACGCACTGACCATCGCGTGCTTCGTGGGTGGCAACTCGATCGGAAAGGACGTCAAGACGCTCACATCTCAGACTCCGCTGGACATTCTCATTGCGACCCCCGGCCGTCTGCTTGACCACATTGGCCAGAACACGGGCGACATTGGCGCCAAGCTCTCGAAGACGAGCGTGCTCATCTTGGACGAAGCCGACCGTCTCTTGGACATGGGCTTCCGTCCGGAGATCATGAAGATCATCGCCGCGTTGCCAAAGGACCGCCAGACGCTGCTCTTCAGTGCGACGCTGCCTGCGTCCACCGAGGAGCTCAAGCGCGTGGCTCTGCGCGGCGACTACGCGTTCGTGGACACGATCGACGAAGACGACCACCAGACGAATGTGCAGACCGTGCAGGAGTGCGTCGTGTGCGACTTTGAGCAGGTGTTCCCAATGGCGGAGCACGTGCTCCTCGAGCACATGAAGCTCCCGCAGTACAAGGTGATGGCGTTCCTGCCAACGGCGCGTGCGGCGCAGTTTGCGGCCCAGCTTTTCATCGAAGCGGGCTTCCCGAATGTGCTGGAGATCCACTCGCGCAAGAGCCAGTCGCAGCGCACCAAGGCCGCCGACGCGTTCCGCAGCGGCAAGAAGGTGATCATGTTCTCATCGGACGTCTCGGCGCGCGGTGTGGACTACCCGGACGTGTCGCTCGTGCTCCAAGTGGGTCTGACTGACCGCGACCAGTACATCCACCGTCTGGGTCGTACGGCGCGTGCCGGTATGGAAGGTCGTGGCATCCTGGTGCTCGCGGACTTTGAGAAGCCGTTCCTGAAGGACCTCTCGGATCTTCCGCTTACTGAAAAGCCAGTGCCTGCGAGTGTATCGGTACAGAACAGCCGCGTCGGACGTGTGATCTCGAACCTCAAGCACGGTAGCGAGCTCGAAAAGTCGGCGCAGCAGTCGTACCAAGCGTGGCTCGGGTTCTACAACGGCAACGTGAGACGGTTGAAGATCGACAAGCCGCGCTGCGTGCAGCTCGCGGCGCGCTACAGCGAGTCGATCGGTCTGGACAAGGTTCCGCAGCTCGAGAAGAAGACGCTCAGCAAGATGGGGCTGCTCGGCGTCGCCGGCATTGAGCCTGCGCCGTACGTCGCGCACGCCGGCAGCGGTCGCATGAACGGCGGCGGTGGCCGTGGTCGCGGAGGCGGATACGGCCGAAGATAAATAGAGAGAGAACGAGGTGCGCACTGGACATGCAAGTCTCTCCTGTAGATTGGAATCATGTGCGCGCCTTGGATTTAAGTATTGGATTCAGAGTGAGACTAGAAGAAGATAATTAACGTATAATGAACACACCCATATAAGTTACATTAGACATCCAATACGCTTGATGAGCATGGGTGCTTGCGCCATTTGTGAGTTGGTGAGTCCTTTGGATCGCGCTTTTGTTGTGCTCATCAATAATAGGACAAAAACCCTACGGTTGACAAAACACTTGATTCGAGTTTTTTTATCGTGCTAGCACTTCCTATATTAGGACAATAACCCTACTCAACGAGTGGGTTGGTTGCAAGCCTGAAAAGTGAACCACATTTTCCACAACAGCATTCGACTTGAAACCCAGCTCCTTAAAGCAGATTAGCGCGCGAAAGGATGTCGTCACTCGCAGACTCGTTCCTGGAGGATCTCGACGAGCTCAGCGGAGGCAGCAGCAGCGAAGGAGAGGGCTTCGACGAGGAGAAGCATGCGCACGACGCGTCCAAAGGCGGTAATGGCGATGACGAAGACGGCAGTGACGATGATGGTGATGAAGACGACGCGATGGACGCCAACGGCAACGCCAACGTCAACAACAGCGCCGCAGCGGGCAAGAAGCGCGACTTTGCAACGTTCGCTTTCGGTCAGGCTAACATCGATGACATCGATCGGCTGCTCGCGTCAAAGGCGAAAGACCGCGGCATCGCCGCGATCGCGAGTCTCAAGCGCTCGCAGAAGTACCTGGACCACGTGCAGACCATCCAGAAGTACGTCGACCAGGAAGAAGCGATCAACCCGGACCAGCTCGTCGAAGGTACGGTCGAGTACAACCTCGTGGTGACGTCGAATGACCTGATGGTGCAGATCGACGACGAGATCGCGGCGATCCACCGCTTCATCGCCGACATTTACGCGAAGAAATTCCCCGAACTGGACTCGCTCGTGCCGAACGCGCTCGACTATGCGCGCGTCGTGAAGGCGATCGGCAACGAGATGGACATGACCGTGGTGGATCTGACCAAGTTGCTGCCGAGCGCGGCGATCATCGGTATCTCCGTGACAGGCTCGGGCACGAGCGGCAAGCCGCTCTCGCCAGAGGACCTGAAGACCTGCGTGGACGCGTGTGATGAGCTGCTCGCTTTGGATGAAGACAAAGCGATGATCCTAGGCTTTGTCGAGAGCCGAATGAACTATCTGGCGCCGAATGTGTCGCAGTTGGTGGGCACGCGCATCGCAGCGCAGCTCATTGGGTTGGCTGGCGGCGTCGCGAACCTGGCGCGCATCCCGTCGTGTAACCTCCAGGTGCTCGGTCAGCAGAAGAAAGTGCTCAGCGGGTTCTCGTCGGCGGCGGCGTTGAAACACACAGGTATCATCTTTTATTCGGACATTATCCAGAACGTCCCGCACTATCTGCGCATGAAGGCGTGTCGCGCGCTCGCGGGCAAGATCGCGCTCATGGCGCGCGTCGACAGTCAGCCGCACAAAACCGATCTCGAGGGCAAAGTTGGCGCGCAATTCCGTGAAGAGCTCGTGGGTAAAATGGAGAAATGGCAGGAGCCGCAGAAGGCGAAGACAAAGAAGGCGCTGCCGATCCCCGACGAGAAGCCGCGACGCAAGCGAGGCGGCAAGCGGTACCGCAAGATGAAGGAGCGCATGCAGATGACGGACGTGCGTCGCGAGATCAACCGCCAGTCGTTTGCGAATGCGGATGAAGAGTATGGCGATAATGCGATGGGTATCACCGCTGGACGGCTCGGACAGGAAGGATCGGGCAACTTGCGCATCGTGCGCAAGGAGCAGAAGCAGATGGCGAAGAAGCTCAAGGCGGCGAGCTACTCGTCGTCCAAGCCGCCGATGTCGGGGCTCGCGTCCAGTCTCGCGTTCACGCCCGTGCAGGGCATTGAGCTGATGAACCCCGAGGTGATGAAGGCGCGCGTGAAGGCGGCGAACGAAAAGTACTTTGGAGCGAGCAGTGGCTTCGTCAGCGTCATGAAGAAGCCCTGAGCAGTTCGACAAACACATTCAAGCACAGCAAATAAAAAGAAGGCTCATCGGTGAGGTGAACGAGGATATGAGCAAGCAAGCGAAAAACAATCAAAGTAAGTCTCTCTTGCATGCATGACTTCTTCGCCATCACATTATGGGGATTTTTTCATAACGGGCAATAACAAATTGTGGTACTTTTCAAGCATTTCGCGAAATGCGAGCGAAGGGCTTGAGATCGGCTGCCAAGAGCACAAGTTTCCGTGTGCTACTGCCGTCGCGGCTTCTGTTGATGACGG
>JAADVN010000666.1:0-14804 GCA_023335535.1 Globisporangium spinosum | reverse complement strand
CCGTGCTCAAGTACTAATCAACATTGGTTGCTTCTTATTTGCTCAGTTCGGTTGTTTACAAGTTCGCATCACTTACTGTAGTCTACCTACCACACATCTCGAAAGGGCTTGGCGCGATCTGCCACGGGCACGCGCTGCTGATTTTGACGCACTTACTCTTGAGCGAGAGTGTGTGGTCGCACACCAGCACCTCCTCGTTTGGCCGCGCTGCTGCTGTTGTTGTTGGTGCTCTTTGTATCAAAATCCGAGTCATCGTTGAACATCGCAGGCTTCCGTCGCGGCTTCAAAAGTCTTTCGACGTGCACTTTCAGCACGACGTCCAGATGAGCTGCTCGCTTACTACCACCACCATTAGTATCATTGAGAAGTGCGAGCATGGCTTAGCCCACTAGATTGTGGTCGTCAGCTAGCCTCATGCTCTCGGGCTTCGGAGGAAAAGCCTCCAGCGGGTTTGGGAATTTGATACTCTGGAATCTCCTCTGGGTGGGCTTCTTCGCAGTCAACCGAGCCGCCGAGCTCGAATGCAGCAGTGCACCAGCAGCTCCAACAGACCTCTTGCTCGTAGACGACGCTGCTGTCATTGATGGCGCTAGGTGATGGAGATTCCCTGTTGAGCTGCTGGATGGTTGGTGCAGAATCAAGAGCGACGAGTTCACCTCGTACTCAACTGGTTTTGCGACCTACAGCGACGCCCATGACGCCATTGCATCCAGGTTGATCGTCGCGCTACTCTAGAGCGATGAGCTGATGCTGTTCAGCGCGGGTGTTGATGCGGCTCGTTGAAGATTCGTAGCTGGCTGGTTTTTCTTGCTCGGAGAGCTGCTGTGCTTGTGAGAATGCTTGTCATGTGAGGATCGCTGCTGCTGCTACTTGCTGTTGATGTCTTTTGGTGACGCAATCGGTCACATCTTCAGCGCACTTAGCAGTTTGTTCTCAGTATCGTAGAGCAAATGCTCCACGAGCGCACCCAATTCTGGCGTGAGCTGCCGCAAGATCGACTTGTACTTGCCCGTGGGCAGTGATAGCACGATGGACTTGAACTTGGCCGTGACGACCGAGTACTGCATGTGCGTATTGGTGTGCACACTGAGCACCGCGAGGCTTCCGCTAGGTTTCACCATTTTCTCTGCAAGGATCGTACCCAGAACGTTGACCGGCACTGCTGTAACTCTGGCTCGTGGGGTCAACGGGCTCAGAGACTCTGTCCATGTGGCGCGCGAGAAAGCCTCCGCAGAGCACAAACGCCATCTCGCGCGGTTGCTCGTCCTGGAGCCACAGGGCGTCGCCGACCGCGTAGAACTTGAGCAGAAATAGGTCCAGCAGGTTTCTCCACGGGATTTCCCTCGTGATCGCGCTCAGGACCGGATTCTTGCTCAGAATCTCGTACTGCGCCTGGAACGTCTTGAAGCGCGCGTTCGTGATCGACGCCGAGAGGTTTGAGGATGGGAACGGCCGAGCTGCTGTGGCTCCAGAGGCAGCAGCAGCGCCGGATCGCGGCCTTGAACGTGGCGTGCTGCTGGCTGGATTGGGTTCCTGAGCATCTGCATACTGCGAGGCCGGCGCAGTTGTCGCCGCTACGGGTTGGCTAGATCTGCTCGTGGCTCTGATCGACGCTGCCTCGCTTGTTGTGCTGGTACACAAGACTGGAACAGAGCTGAGCTCGGTAACACATGTGAATGCTCCTGGATATAAAAATACATAGTGAAGTCTCTCCATTTGGAAATAACAACACTCTCATGCCAACTTTGATCAGGCGAAAGCCACTGAAAGGGGTCCACTCAAACATCCATAAATTGTTGTCATAGTTAGCAAGTACATCACATCACGTACTCATTGGGGATCCATCCTCCACACCAGCGGTATGTAGAAGCTCCTCAACACGCAGCTCTGCTTGCTGCTGACGTATTGCCGCTACTGTGCCAGACTACTGGAAGCCAAAGGACATAGTGCCAGCTTTCTTCTTCTCTGGCGACTTCTGCTTACTGCCATCCTTGCCCTGGAGCTGGAAGATCTCCTCAGCGCGCACGGTCAGCACCGTCGCGAGTTTGGCGATCTCGATGATCAGCGGCGCCTGGCATTTCCGCACCGAGACCGAGTTGTTGATCCAGAAGAACGTCGAGCGCTCGTATTTGCCCGTCTCGCGCGCCAGCAGCTGCTTCACCTCTTCCTGCGCCTCATCAGCGAACTGCTGCATCGAGTCGACCATGCACGTCGTCTTCTGCGCGCGCGTGGCGCCGGCCGACGCGGTGCTGCACATGCGCTGCATCACTTCTTCCGGCGACTCGAGCTGCACCATGATGTCAGCTTCGACGCTCGAGTCCTCTTTGATCGCGGCAAGCAGCTTGGGCGCAATCTTGGCTTCGTAGGAGGTGGTGGAGGCGGAGGTGGCTTCGCTCATCGTGGCAGCGTCGGCAAAAGAAAGCGCTTGGCGGGAGCACGACAGCAGCGAAAGGCAAGTGACGCACAAGAGCAGCAGAAGCAGGGAGAGCGGAGACTGACGCATCAAAGCAGGCGAGCGCTGGACAGCAGACAGGTACAGAGAGAGAGAATGAGTGTTTGAGCGAGCCGAGTGGCACCCACAATCGCGCCAGCTCCAGCAGCAAGCCAAGCGGCGCAGAGAGAGAGAGAGAGAGAGACACACACACACGTCAAGAGCACCTCACGCACCTGTCCGATCGATTCGCTGTCAGCTTCTAATTGGACGGTAGTAACCAGATCTTCCTTGGTCTGCGAACGAAGAACATGAATGTGTGCGAGAACGAGTCAAGCATGCATGTGGCCACTTCCATACATTTCCCAAGATTAATGTCTCGATAGCGAGAGACGCGACTTGGCGTGTAGAGTGCAGTATGACACATAGCGATACAGTAGTGAATTTATCGAGGTAATACAGGAATGCTGGTCAAAGCAAGATTCTTCAAATTAATACGAGAGTGCTGGTCTTTGGTGTGCTCTGACATTCACACAAATACTGATAGTTTCTTAGCTAATCACACAAATACAGTATACTGGAGCACTATCTGTGTGACAAATTTACCTTAAACAGTCACACAATAGCCCTCAATGGTTTTGTGATGGTTTTTGTCATGACAAAAACCATCGTGAAGAACCCATTCGAAAAAGAGTAAATATTTGGTGAAGTTGTAGACAACTTCAGACCACGTCGACTCGAGCCCTGCGCCGATGCCACTTCGCGTCGTCGAAGATGCGAGCGCGTCTGATGGTAGCGTCTGGATTTCCTCGTCCACTTTCAAGCACATCGCTTTTGAAGTTACCGATTCCATCCCATGAACGTCAAGACGGATCTTCTTTTGATGCTGGCTGGGCAAGCCAGCAACTAAACCAACCACCACCAGTGCAAAAGCAAAAAAAAATACAAGCCCTCATTTGCATTGCACACTCCAAAGCGGAGTTAAAAGAAATATTCATAAATAGCGCGATCCGATCTACAGTATCTTCAGGCAGCAAGCTGAGCTAAGCTCTGTCCTCTCTGTTGCCCCTTTTTCTTTATAAAATCGTGCAGCACGAATTCGAGTTCGGCGCGACCGTGCACGGTCCGTTCTTCACCTCCCACTCGAGGTATTCGATGGCTTCTTGCTGGAACGTCTCGGGACAGACAAAGTCCCAGTTGCTGTACGTCGCCTGGTCCTGCTCCGAGACCTTCACGCCCTTGACGATCGAAATGTCGAACGACCCGATGTCCGCCTGCGACGCCGCGTTGATCTCGTTGTCTGGCACAAACGGCGGCGTGACCATCATGTTCTCCATCTTCACCCAGTCGACAGGATCAAAGAACTTCATGCGCCGCACTTCCGCTGCTCCGTTCGCACCGAGTCTCTTCGTTGGGTCTCGGATCAGCAGTTCTGTTGACGAATGATCACAAAGCTAGTCAGTACCAACATCAATTGACATGACCAGGTAGATATACGCCAATCAACCAAACCACTCACGTTGGATCAACTCGACGGCTTCCGGAGAAAAGTACTTGGGGTCGTACGATGGCGTTAGCTCCAGAGTTGCCTTGTCGTACGCCTGCTGCTTGTCTTCGTGAAGCGCTTTCGCCTTCGATGTGCGGAACGGACATTTCCCATACAGCAGCTCGTATACCAGACAGCCGTAGCTCCACCAATCGACAGCGTGGTTGTACACCATGCGCTGTCCGTTCTCATCGCGCAGCAGCATCTCGGGAGCCCAGTAGCCTCGTGTGCCACAGCGCCCAACCAGGGTCGGCGTCACTTCCACAGCCAAGCCAAGATCCGAAATGCTGCAGTTTCCTTTCTCATCGAGGAGGATGTTCTCCGGTTTCAGGTCGCGATACACAATGTTCTTCTCATGCAGATGCTGCAGTCCCAGCAGGATCTGCGCAGCCCAATACCGCACCTGGTTCTCTGTGAAGCGAGATCGGTTCAAGTGGAACGACAGATCACCTCCTGTTCGCAGATCCAAAACCAAAAAGAGTTCGTCCGGTGTCTGGAACGCGTACTTCAGGCAGACGACGAACGGACTCGAGATCATCGCGAGGATCTTCCGCTCGGCGAGACAGAGCTTCTCGGCGTGCTTCTTCTTGATCATCTTCTTGTTCATCACTTTCATCGCGTACAGCGACGCCGATGTGCGCTTGATGCAGCCGTTCACCATACCGAAGCCACCGCGACCGAGCACGCGCAGCACCGTGAAGTCTTCTTCGTTCACGTCCTTGGTCTGCAAGTATAGGAACGAGACCAGACGCTTGTGGAACACGCTCGCTCGAAAGTCCTTGAGATGCATCTGCTCGAGACTGTACAGCACGCACGCCTCGAGCTCATCAAAGAGCGACGGCGGGCAGCTCTTGACAACGTCACTGGATGGAGTCTGGGCATTTCCTCGATCGGCGCCTCGTCCATTTGTGCTCTGACTGGTGTCTGGAGACGTACTATGCGACCGGTAGTTCGGAAACTCAGCTTTCAATTCAATTCCACCGGATGGCGTACCTGCTCCGCCGCCGCTTGCTGTTTCCCCCGCTGGAGCCTTGCGCTTGATCACAAGTCCTATCCGAGCCACCACCTCTCCACCAACGCCGATGGTGCTTGTCTCAGACGCACACTCTTTGTACGTCGGCCCGATCTCCGAGACTTTGTAAGTCGACTCTCCTTTTCGCCAAAAGATGATGCCGTTCGTCGTGATCGACGCAACGTTGAGATCCTTGAGCGAGCCGAGCGTGAACCTCGAGCTACCGAGACGCGCTGACTTGATTCCCTCGGTATCTGACGGCGAGCCTGGCGATCGACTTGCCAATGTCGGTGCTGGCGACGACGTGACTGTGGATACAGGCGACCCAGAGACTCGGTGAGAGTCCGGGCTGTCGGCTGATGGTGGACCGGTTGGACCAGCCGCTGAACTGCCAAACTCGGGCGGCACTGCACAGAACTGGTCCCAGATCTCTTTCGCCTTCGCGACACGCTGATCGACAACCACGAGCGCTCGAAACTTGGTCACTTCCGTTAGGAAGTCGAACTTGCGCACGCTATGCTGCTCTGCATCGCAAAAGCGGCGTAGAAAATAAAACCCGAGCGGCTGGTCGAGGATGTTTTCCAGCCCAAGCCAGTCGCTTCCGAGAGACCGCTCCTGCTTCTCGACAAACTGCGCCAACTCGGACTGGCTCGGGTTGTAGAACGCCGCGCTCGGTCCTCGGTGCGCGTTCGTAACGGCGCCAATATATTGCGCATCCTGGATCGCATCATGAAGCTCGTCCATTGTGGTTCCGCCTCGTTGAAGCTCGCTGGGCACGCGCAGCTGAACACGACACCGCTACACCACGAAGCTGGGTCGACGAGGTGACACCCCTACGCGAGTGCTTCAGATGGAGTGGATAACGAAGACCGCGAGCCTGGCGATGAGCGAGGCAGTGGCGAAGTGCAATCCTACTCTTCCGCTCCACTCTTCGTCTTCTGCTTGTCGGCGCTCGCTGCTGCTGCTGTCTCTTGCGCGTTCGTTCTTGTCGGTCGCTCTTGTCTCGCTTTATCGCAACCGTGGACAGCCAAAAATAGCTGCGGGTTCAGCGCAAAATAAGAGATGTTGGATGCTTTCTTGTTGCGCTTCGTTGACGTTAATAGTGGATGGCTGGTGCTGCTGGTGACTGCTCTGCTCACTCGATTCGGTCGCTAAACTGGCTCGTCCTGTCCTGCCTGTTAACTCCCAAAGCGCCGTGAAAGCTTTAAATATCTTGTGCGCCGCAGCCGCAGATACGACAGTCTCTCTTGTTGCTTTGTGCTTGTCTGTCCACACCTCACGCTCACACTCGAGCGCCGCCCTTGAGACCCGAGCCCGCTCTTCTCGGATCAATCTTTCTTATTTGAAATAGATCGGGCTCTCGCGTAGTATTTATAAATCTCGTTCTGCGTGTAGATTCGGATTGGAACGCGTCTCTCTATGCCTTGCGCGCTGCGAGCTATTTCGAGTCAACATCAAGAACAAGATGGTGAGGTGGAGGTGGTGCACTGCGGACTGCTGAATGGCAAGAACATCGATCTGTATCAATCAATTTACGTACGTACCCACTTCACGCGCACGTGTTGGCAAGTCGAATGGATGGATGGATGGATGGATGGCTTCTCGCTGCTTGGCTGAGCAAGCGGTCGTGTCGTGTCGGTGCTTTATTGACAATACTTTGGTTCTTCGCGCAAGCGCATTCGCGATCGGACGCGCACTTTGTTTTGGAGAATGTAGTGTAGTGTAAGTGGCTTCACTGTCGCTGCTGTGTGCTCATGAAGAGAGGAAGAAAAGCAACGCCAAACTGCTAGGAAGAAGAAGAAAAAGTGTCGTTGTTTGCTGCTGCTATCTGTCTGTCAGTCGCGATATGAACGAACAGCTGACGGGCATCCACTGGGAGCTGCTGATGATGCTCGGACCGCGTGGGCCTGTCGCTGTGTGTGGCGAGATGGTGTATCCACCTTGAGAGCAGCGCCGCGTGCTTTGCTTGATGCCAATTCTTTCTATTTCTTTTGGTGGTGCTTCATGCTTCACCTCCAAAGCCCAACACAACAACATATCGGGACGTACCTATTTTCAGCCAATGAAAGCAGAGTATTTGGAAAACGAGACGTTTTGATTCGTGGAAACGATGTTGAAGTTGCGACGGTTAACAGAAACAACGCACCACCCTTATGGTGGCTTTAAGGCAAAAAATCTATGGCGTTGGACAAATGCAGCGCTCAAAATGATTTTGTTGCCCAAAGTGATGACCACAAACATCATTACATGCACGAGAGCCATACACGCCTTGTTCATTTGTATTCATTCATGCATACCATACCATACCATACATCATCCTATTATTGTACACCCGCGCCGCTTGTTGCCATCATTGGTCTTCACATACATCATACACACGTCACTTTGCTTGCGCCATCTCGACCACGCACACTTGTCGTACACTCCATTGCTGCCGGTGCTGTATTGCACACCAGCGGTTGTTGTTGTTATTCGCTCTCATGATGTTTGCAAGGTTGCTTGCTTGATGTCGCTGTGGTTCGGCGCACCGCCACACTCAATTGCCGCGGCTGCTGAGTGGTGATGACGACACGGGTCGAGCACCGTTGGTTGCGAGCGCGTAGCGCTTGTTCATGAGCGTGTTCGCGGAGCACGGGATCATGAACTGTGGGATCGGGATGTCCGCCGACGAGCTCCGGCGCAGGCGTACGGGGAGGTTCGTCATCATCGCGCTCCAGTCGTCATCCGTGGTGTCATACTCATTGCTAGCACTGCTGACTTCAGTGGTAGGTGACATGGCGCAGTGCGAGTACTGCTGGACACTGTGGTGTTGGTGCTGGTGAAAGCCAAGAGGCGCGACGTGCTGGCTCTGGTATCGATCCATCGTTGCTGCTGGGGTGGTGCACGAAGTAGAGCTGTTGTTGTTCTCGTAGCGTGAGCTGTTGCTTGGGCGAGCTGCTGCTGATTGGGGAATGCACTCCTGCTGGACATTGTTCGTGGCTGGCTGCACCAGAAGCAGTGCAAGAAGCAAGCACGGCATGAGCGAGTCCTTCTTTTCCATCGATCGCGCTTTTAACTTTTTTTCTGCTGTGGTCAGTTTGATAGACCTCTATATTTCAATATCCATTACAGTAAAATCTTTCCACAAACGCATATAGTATTGACACAGAATTGCTATAACACATAGACTTGTCAAGATGAATACGCCTCTTCGCGATCTTTGCCAGTTGGGATTTGTGTCCTGCGCACACTTTCCCAGCTGGTGCTCTGAATCTTCCGAAGCTTCGCGTGATTGTTTGTTTGGCTTGCAATTTGCCCAAAAGACAGATTATTGTGTTGCTTATAGCCACACTATATGCGCACTGTATCAATACCATGCAGAGGCTGCGCGCAAACACCACGAACACCACCACCACCTTGACGCCTGCGATGGCGTGCGCAGTGGAAAGCCGCTTTGACCTCACCGCCACCTTTACTCGGACGCTGAATTGCGCTCACTGTGAGCCAGGGTTGCTGAACAGAAAAGAAAGCGCGGCGGGTCTTGTATTTTGGTAGCGACTGTACTGTCCTCTAGTATCTTCGCAGACAGAATAAAAGTATACTTCAGGATGCTCGGTCGGTGCAGTACTCTGTACAATCACGGCTCGAAAGCAAACAGAAACCGACGTGAACCTGCATAGCTCCCGTTTATGCACGCATTCCAAAACGTTGGCGAAACAAAACCTCTCAACTCATCTCCTTCCGAAAAGCATAAATGGAGGCACGACTTCAAGCAGCATCACCACTCTCCACACATTCATCCACAACTGTACCTCTAATAAACAATAGACGTGTAAATTAATCTAATCACATTGCACTATAAACGTCAGATATTACAGTGAAGTAGGTTCAAAAAGCTGTCCAAAAGTCTTTTTGGGCCATCACAAACCACGAGCGAGCAAATCATTGCGTTGCACTTGATCATTCGCGATTTCGAGCACAGGACCTTCGCAGTAGCCTTCTCCTCATTCATCACCACACCTTCCACAGCAACAGCATCAGCAATAGCAGCATGTTCCCAAAGGTGATGCAGCGCGCCTCCAAGGCCTCGGGCGCCGTCAAGACTGCGTACGTGCTTTGCCTTGCTCTCTCTCTCTCTCGTGCATGCCCCGTATGCGCTCGCGTTTGCTGCAAACGCGCTGAGTCCGTTGTCGTTGAGTCAGAGCTTGTCGTAACCTGCGCGAAAGCTGACATGTTGCTTTGGGTTCTGGATTTTTCACAGCATGCAGACGCGCTTGTTTGGATACATGTCGACGCTTCCGGAAGAGCACCAAATGCTGCGCGACATGTGCCAGCAGTACGCCGCGAAGAGCCTGGCGCCGATCGCCGGCGAGCTCGACCGCGAGCACAAGTTCCCGGCGCAGCAGGTGAAGGAGATCGGAGAGATGGGTCTCTTGGGCGTCGCGATTGACGAAGAGTTCGGCGGCGCTGGCCTCGACTACTTGGCGTACGCGATCGCGATGGAAGAGATCAGCCGCGGCTGCGCGTCCACGGGCGTGGTCATGTCGGTGAACAACGTGAGTGCCTCGTGATTCGCTTGCTTCGTTTCATATTCGTATTCGTAGACACCGTTCTCTAACAGTTGGTGTACTCGTGTAGTCGCTCTACTGCGCTCCAGTTGAGAAGTTCGGCAACCAGGAACAGAAGCAGCAGCACCTAACGCCGTTTGCGAGCGGCCAGAAGCTCGGCTGCTTTGGTTTGAGCGAGCCAGGCAACGGCAGTGACGCCGGTGCCGCGTCCACCACTGCGCGCGCGACCAGCAGTGGCTACGTGCTGAACGGCACGAAGGCGTGGATCACGAACGCCCATGAAGCCGACCAGGCGATTGTGTTCGCCACGACCGACAAGTCGCTCAAGCACAAGGGCATCAGCGCGTTCATCGTGCCAACCAACACGCCTGGCTTCTCGCTCGGCAAGAAGGAAGACAAGCTCGGCATCCGCGCGTCGTCGACCGCGAACCTGATCTTTGAAGACTGCGAGATCCCAAAAGAGAACCTGCTCGGCAAGGAAGGCGATGGTTTCAAGATTGCGATGGTGCGTTGATATAGCGTTTAGTTTGACCTGCTTGTTGCGTGATGACATAAATGCGCTTTGTATCTGATTGTGTGCTATGTACATGTGTGCTATCGCAGATCACCTTGGACGCTGGTCGCATTGGTATCGCCTCGCAGGCGCTCGGTATCGCGCAAGCATCGTACGATTGCGCTATCGCGTATGCCCAGTCGCGCAAGACCTTCGGTGTGCCAATCGCGAAGAACCCGATCATCCAGAGCAAGCTGGCGAAGATGGCGATGGAGATCGAGGCGTCGCGTTTGCTCACGTGGAAGGCTGCGGCCGAGAAGGACGCCGGTCGCCCGTACACGAAGTTGGCTGCGATGGCGAAGCTGAAGGCGTCGGAGACCGCCACCATGGCGTCCCACCAGGCGATCCAGGTGCTCGGCGGCATGGGCTACGTGTCGGACATGCCAGCGGAACGCCACTACCGTGACGCTCGCATCACGGAGATCTACGAAGGTACGTCGGAGATCCAGCACCTCGTCATCGCTGGTGCCCTCAACAAGGAGTGGGCGGAAACCAACTAGAGGAAATGTGTGGTGTGGTCGACCAACTATTGAATGTCGAAAGCCATTAACGATCATCTCTATTAAACTAAGAAGAACAAATGACAAACCAAAAGCAGACCGAAGCGTATGGACATATGGACATGCTTGTGCCGTATATGGATGGACCATATTCGACTCATGATCGCTTTCTTTGCAAAATCAGATGACACGCAAAGATTCTTGAGCGTGTGTGTAGCCATCTCGCCCAATGTGATGTGGTCCACGCGAGCGCAGATCCTCAGAGTGCGGGCTCAGATATTTTTCGACGAATCAATCTAAGCATCTGACTCCGGCGACGTCACGGTAAAACCTCAGTTCTTGTGGTGTTCTAACCTTGTTCCAGCGTAATAACCTTGCGCGCGAAGAATCAGATTACTCAGTATGTGGCAGCAGCCTTGCGAATGTTTGTTTTTGTGCTGCAATGTGGCATCAGCATTACACTATCGATCACCAACAGGTCATTCCTTCTCTTCTTCTTCGTGCAGCTTCAAAGGGCTTTTCCTGCAGGCCCCAAGTGCAAGAAAAGCTGATACGACAACGACAGGAAGAAGACTGCACCACACACAGCAGCCCCGCACTCGCCAGCAGAGCCAACGCTCTGGACGCAGCAACAACACCAATCACGACAACGAGAAGCAAGCAAGCAATATGCAGGCGTTCGAAGAGGAGAGCAAGCGCGTGCTCAAGAAGCAGCGCCTGTGCGTCGAGCAGATCGACGCGCAACTGGACTTCTTGCTGGAGGAGGTCGCGATCACCAAGCAGCAGCTCGTTGACAAACAGGACGAGTACCGGCGCAAGAAGAACCGCTCTTATGATGCGCATGAAACATCGAGGTTGCCAGCTTCAAGTCGCGATGCCGATGCCGATGTCGATGCCGATGCCGATGCCGCGGGGAGATCGTCAGAGCCTGCGGATGAGAGTAGCTACTCCAGCAGCAGTAGAAAGAGCGATAGTAACACGGAAGAGGAAGAAAAACAAGGCGAAGACGGCAAAGATTCGCTGCTGTTGGGGTTAGCGCGAGTTGCTAGAGAGAAGCAGAAGGAAGAAAACGGCGAACCAATGCAAATCGAGCAACCTGGGGAAGCCGACAAGAAAGAGGATCTTCGTGCTGAGCAGCAGCTGCGTGGTGCTGTGGTGGAAGAAGAAGACAGCGAGATGGACAAGGTTTTGCAAGGATTCATCCATCGAGTGCGCCTTCTGAACGTCGAGAAGAACGTTGCGGACGAGCTGAAGGCGATCCATGTCGCTCTTTCCAAGTACGCCAAGCAAATCGACAAGGTGCGGTGTGTTTTGATGAGATGATGACACAATGAGCTGAATCGGATTTATTGAAGTCGAACGATGTGTATTTTCTGTCGATGCAGACATTTTGCAATGACATCACCAAGGTTTGCCGATCTCAGCAGTTCGACCACAAACTCGTGTGCCGCCTTGTCGCCGAGTACTTGTACCAAGACGGCCAGATTGAAGCCGCTGACTCCATTTGCAAGGTAAGCATATGGCATTTTCTCATAACCTAGCGTGATACGCCCGTATTTCTGTGTATCATCGAGTCTGATTCAACTTGTTGTTGCAGGAGGCTGAGCTGGATCTGACCTCCAACTACCGCGAGTGTTTTGTGGAGCTGCACCACATTCTGAAAGCGCTGAAGTTGAAGGACATGGGACCTGCTTTAGAGTACGCCGTCGATTTCATGCGGCTACTGAACTATCTCTATCTGTGATGTGCTCAAATCTGTTGTTGTGCTGATGGCTTTGTTCACTGTTTAGATGGGCTCGTAAGCATCGGAAGGAGCTTCGCAAGCAGAACATCGAGATTGAGTTTGAGCTCATCCGGCTGCAATACGTCGATCTGCTCGAATCCTGCTCTGAAGCCGTGGATGCTTTAAATTTTGCCACCGACCAGTTTTCTGTTTTCCACGATACTCACTCCAAAGGTACGAAGGGAGGAATCGATGTTGTTGCGCATTAATGAGCTGCGAGGATGTGGGCTGATGGCACTAACCCAATCTATGATCTGCATTGTTTGCGTTGCCAATATCAGAGATCCACCGACTGATGGGCTGCTTGGTGTTCAAGAATCGACTGAACGAGTCTCCCTACAAGGATCTTTTCACGGAGACGCGCTGGGAGGATATCCGGACGTCAATTATTCGATCCTGCTGTCGATTGCGCCGCGTGCCGTTCAAGTCGTACTTAGATACATGGTGAGGATGGCTTGTGTTCATTTGTTCTACTGGTACGTAGAACGAGTTGATTCTGTGCATGAAACTGATTCTTGTGTCTTGTATGTGTGTGTGTTTGCATGTTTACTACTGTGTAGTTTGTCAGCGGGGATTTCTGCGCTACCCGCAATGCGAAAGCTCGTCACTGTGATGGAGAGCAAATTGACAAACTGGGAAACCCTTGAAGAGCTCCCGGTAAGCGCGCACCTTGACGATTTTCCTGGAGGATAACGCCTGCAATCAAGCTGATCTGCTTTGGTAATGTGAACGCTCTTTTGTGTATTCTTCCAGGTGGAAGTCCCGATCTCAAACGAGCTGCGCTTCCACACTGTGTTTTGCTGTCCAGTGTCGAAAGAGGAAAGCACGCCCGGCAACCCGCCAGTGCTGCTGAAGTGTGGCCACGCAATCTGCAAAGCCTGCGTAAAGAGAATATCGTACAACATGACTCGGTATGTGCTTGCAAACAGTCACTCCGCTTGTTAAAGCTACATTTGTTGCTCACACGATTCACTCTCTGCTGTGTTGCTGAACGATCGCAGGAGATTCAAGTGCCCAACGTGCCCCTCCGAGATGACTGAAAGCGAAACTCGCGAGCTTTTTTTTTGAGCTGCGAGCACGTGAGCGGAAATCATCGTGTTGCGGCAGTTGTTTGCATGTTAATCTGTTTCCCTTTCTGCTATTTTGTTGTTGGATCACTCCATCTCCGTTAATTCTGATTGATCCTCAAATACACTCATATCCGTGGAACTTTTGTCGGTGTCCTCTGTGTCGTAGCCTTCAGACTGCTGGCTTCTCAAGTCGTACGTGTGGCTTCGGCGTCCTCTTTTGCCAAGCGATTGGGTCTGAGATGGTTGGGAAGCCACTTCTTCCAGATATGAGCACACGTTCTGTGATAGCTCGTGCTGTGAATGCTGAACGTCCTCGAATGCGGACGTCACCTGCGTCATATGGTGATGCATTTCCCGTAGCTTTGCTCGTAACTCTTGGATATCGTCTTGCTGCTCAGATACCAGATACGACAAGGAGTTGATCACCTTCACCAGCGTCTCCTGGTCCCCTCTGGCTTGCTTCCTGATCTTAGCCTGGAAAGGCTTGGCACAAAATGCGAATTCGCCGTCGGGCAACTCTTTCACACGTACTCGAAGGGACTGACTGGAGTTGTGCCGCTTTAGAAGAGCGTCGTTGTGGCTCGAAGCGATCCCGAGCTTCGCAGCCCCGCTCAAATGCGATTGTGTTTGTTTGTGCTCGTCCCAACTGCGCGTGTCGAAAGGGTTCCTCATCTTGAACTTCCTGCCTCTGCAGCTGGCATCACATACACGGCACGCATACATCAGCACAGCCGAATACGCTCCGTCGTATTACACGAAAGCAAGCACGCACGAACGCAGGTATACTCCTGCGTCTTACCATATGCATCGGATCCACCACCCGTAGCGCAGGTCCACTTCGGCAGCAGCAGGGTCCGTGATCACAAGTCTCCCGTAGTCGTAGACATCGCTGTCCCAGCAGCCGATGTCGCTTCTTCCCTGATTCGTGCGCGGCGACTGCATGGCTCGCTGCTGCTCTTGGTGCTTTGTCGCTTGTGCTGCTTGTTGAGCAATGCCCGCCCGCATGCGCGCGCGCAAGTTGAAGTGAGAGTGATGATCACTTGAGATTTGGACTCACCTAAATCAGTACCTCCCATAACATTGCGATCCATACTCAAATAACAAATCTAAATACCTACCAGTAAAAATTGAACTTAAAGCAGTCCAACATTACACCGAAAACCACACAACGCGCACACCATATTTTCCTGTCTTTTAACAATCAACTGTAACAATCCACTGTACAGTGCGCGCCAAAATCTTAAGACGTCTCTTTTTTCACGGAAATGTAGATGTTCCCCTCAATGTTTACTCTCCGGCGCTGAAATCTTCAGATATGATAAAAGAAAACATGTGGAACGTTCTTATGGCTAAAGCACGACT